>HG710342.1:8406-77825 GCA_000499725.1 Eimeria brunetti
CTGGACAGTAGCGCTCTTCAAAAGCCTTTAGAAAGCAAACCACGGACTGCGGAGTCTAAAGCATCAGAGATCCCGAACCATTCACTGCAGCAAGCCTCTGCAGGCGACTGTTTTGGCCGGAGACGTGATACTGGTGCCTCAGCTTCTGTTACGGCTACAAAGCTGGGGACTGTGGTACAGGACAACACAAAACCAGCACTGAGGGTTTCCGAGACTCCCAGGACAAGGAAGAGCTTCGAGGAGACAGTCGAACCAGCTGAAACACTCCGCACTGTGGTCCCCACAGAGAGCTTAGAAGTATCAACGGGAAAGGGAAGCGCAGCTTCCCAGGGCGGGCGTAGCGGCGACCCACAAGTGCAAGGAGAGAGTCTTCTGGGCCTTTCTCGGGAACCAAACATTACCCTACAGGGTGGCTCAGAAGCCGGACACAGCGAAAGTACTTTTGACTGCAGGAGGCAAGCGGGCCTGAGAGGTGGCGCTGCTCGGTTTTCTGCCTTGGGGCTAAATGAGGTTGTGAGCTCTGCAGCGGCAGACTTCTTGGGAGGAGCGGCATCTAGACCGACTCAAACCCAGCGGCTCGTTGTACCTCGCATATTAGAGGCTTTCAAGGGAACTGAAAATAAGTCACGGATCCAGGTGGCGGGCAAATCATCTGTGGGCAGTTTGGTGGCGCTTCGGGCACATACAGGAAGCGGTAAGACACTCGCCTTCTTGCTGCCATTGATGCAGGCCTTGCGAGAACAAGAAGCGGAAATTGCTGCGGCAGAAAAGCGCAGGGGGACAGATGAGGTGGAATACACGGATCTGATGGATTGCAGTGCCCTTGCGGACACCATTGGGGCACAAACGGGGCCCCACAGAGGATTCTTCGGAGGAAGGGGCCCACGCGCGCTTGTGGTCTGTCCTTCAAGGCCCCTTGCGTCGCAGGTAGCTTCTACAGCAGCTGCGCTTGCAAAGCGCATTAGGCTCTCTGTTGGTTGTACTACAGGCGGGGTCGGAGCTGGGGACCAGCTCCGACTACTGCGGCGTCGCCCAGTGGATATCCTCATTGGAACTCCAGACCGCTTGTTGCGCCTAACACGTCCGAATCCTGCGGAGGACAGAACATTCGACGCCGGTAAAGTGAGAGGCAGTCCACAGCAAATCAACGCGGGTTTGCCAAGCCTCGAAAGCGTGCAGTTCTGCATTCTGGATGAGGCAGACGCATCGTGGCTTGGTGGTTTTAGATCGGAGGTTGAGAAACTACTAATTCGTTCCCATTTCATCCGTGCAGTCTCACAAAAAATGAAGGAACAGGACCGGGCATGGGGTCGACCCAAAATCCTGTTAACCTGCACGGCAACGCCTAATAGTGGGATAGAGGCGGACCTTTGTGAGTTGTTGGAGCTGCCGGCGGAGAGGGTTCTCACTGTCTCAGGAGGTCCTTCCTTTCCCCCCCAGACTCAGTTGCGCCATGAGATGATGCAGTCTCGTGGAACCGACCGTTTCTTGCTGCTCGTCGAACAAATAAAGATCCATCCACAGCTGCGGGCTAAAAAAATTTTGGTCTTCTGTAACACAGTCGACAGCTGCCGCGCTTGCTGTCACCATCTGCAAGAGGCCGATATTCCCGCTGAGGTATCCGTAGAACCGCAGGGAGAAAAAACAGGGAGCTGGCCGCACTGGGTGTAGACTTCTTGCTTCGCTGTCTGCGGACGTCCCTGAAGTTCTGCTGGAGTCTGCGTGCTAGCACTCGTGCTTTACTTTACGAGTATCGTGTGTTAAGCTTTCTGGACTCTTTGCTATCCATCGTGTGGCGCAGGGCTATGACGGGTCTTTGCCTGCTAGACTGCGCGAGAAGAATCTCCGTTCATTCCAAGAAGGAAGCGGCCAGCGAATTTTGGTTGCCACGGATGCTGTAGCACGCGGCCTCCACATTGGCGGAGTGGATGCGGTCGTCAACCTAGATTTCCCCTTAACGGCAGTGGAGTACTTACACAGGTTGGAATTTGGTGGCTGGTGTTTTATGTCCACTTTGCCGAGGAAGTGATCTATCGACCTGGCTGGAGGCACAATGATACGCTTCAGTATTGCTTCCGACAGCAACATGTGGTTGTGGCGGAAAATATAATCCGATGGTGATCTGCTTATGAATGTATGCATACGCAAATTCAGGGCCGGACGGACTGGCCGACTTGACGCTGAAGGTTTTGTGCTCTCCTTTGTATCAAAGAAGGACGCAGCTGTTGCGGCAGCTGTTAGGGCATCACTCTCTGCTGGCCTTTCTATCGAGGCAACAGATGGACGTGCTCCTCGACCGCAGCGCCCTCCCGGATGTCAATGTGAGCTATTGCCAGACTGCGGGTGCTACGACAGTAGTGATGTGTCCCATGCTGTTGTGGTCATCTGCCGTGCTTCACAGCAGTGGGGTGATTGTTGAACATGCAGTAGTAGCGGAGGGTCATTTGCAGCTAGCGTTAGTCTTCGAAAGCATCGACCCCCGGAAAGGTGACTGCAGCTCATTGCTGGTGGAACATGCATGCGGCCGTGTTACTCTTGCATGAGCAGCTAAGACCCGACCTGCGAAGACGGAGCCGAAGGCAAGGCGAGGAGGCTGGAAGCCCCCCAAGTACGTCTGGTGACTAGGTATCCTTGCAGCACAGGCATCTGGCTTCCCCCATACTGACAGATTCTGCCCTCCCTGACTCAGTGCCTTCGTTCTTTTTCTTTATGTTCCTGGTTTCGCCCACAAGAACTGTTGTTCTCTATAGCCAGAACGTCTGTGGTGGTCTAACATTACTAGGCCAACTTTCTGTCGCTGCTTACTACCAACAGCCACGACACTGCTTTCTCACAGGCCAAAGGAATGGCATGCCGAACGGAAGGAAAGGGCCAAAAGGCTAAAAGAACGGCGACAACGGCAGGAGCATTTGGGGCAACGGCGCCTACGCGTTGCTGGTGTGAAGAAGACAATGTAAAAGAGGCCTGCTGCGCAATTCAAAAGGCAGTATATCTGCTATACTGGAACTTACGCTACACTTGGTAGCAGTGGCCATATACTACAGCGAAAAGAGGCTCTAAGCCATCGCATGCGCGAGCAAGCAACGAACACGAGAATCAGCCCTTCGCAGAGTTGATGCTGAAGGGTTTTCTGGCCTATATATCTCGTTCGCCAGCGGGCACCTGTTAAACGACTTGTCCCAATATCGTTTCGATTGTCGTCGTAATTTTGAGGCATGGTGACACGCTGTGGACAGCAGCTGCAGTCATGGCGGAAGCAGTTTATATCCCACGGAGAGTCTTTGGCACGCACCGTGTAGTTTCCAAATGACAAGCATGACATTTAGGGGGGAGGGGGTAAGACAAAGTGCTGCAAGGTGTCAATCGCCTTTGGGCAATTGAGTGGGAGTACTGCTACCACCGGTGATAGCTCAGTTGGTAGAGCGGCAGACTGTAGATGCTGCGGTAATCTGTTGGTCCCTGGTTCGATTCCGGGTCACCGGAGTTTTATTCTCTGTAGTTTTGTGGTCTATTTTCCTCCCCCATCGGGAGCTGTCGAATTTCTCCATACCCATTCGGAATAGCTCCTCCTGGGGTAAGTGGTGCTCAATCTTCAGCATGCCGTCCTAACGCGCGCGGAGTGTTCGGCTTACTCTCCGTTGCTTTGACATTCACCAGCTTCCATTTGTTTGCAGGAAGTGACATTCACTTGCTTAAAATAAAGAGTTTCTGTAGATCTGGGGCCATTTGCTCCCAGGGCTGGGCATGTATTAACTGGCCCGACTGTGCGACTGGCTACGGGTATGTGGTCGGTTTCAACGGGCCGTATGTCTCCTAACAAAGGGTTCAGCATCCTTATATGAAACTCGTACACAGATCACCACGTATGGAACGTGATTATATGTTTTTGTTTTCCAGTAACTGAGCCCCACTTCGGGGTCTGGGTCTGGGTTATTACGTGCCATGTGCTCTCTTATACGTCTAGGTGCCGTTTACTGTACTCAGAGTGTTCGGCCAATGGTGCAGGTAAACTTCTGCTGTAGCCCTCAAGTTTTCCATTTGTTTCATGCATGTATATTGTTCCTGTTTGTTATGGCTGATTCGTTGCACATCGTCACGTTGGTGGAAAGGTCACCAGAGCAGGGCATTAGTCGCATTGAATAGATCTTAGTGGAAAGCGTCCAAATCTCCTTCACAGTCCTCGCTTTACTTTTGGCATGTCTGTAGGTCCCCGTGAATATGATGCTGTCCCATCATCACGCCTTCTCGCCTTGGTTTCCTAGTAATCCCAAGCCTCTCTTTAGCAGTCAGGGATCCAGCAGCATGCATCCACGCGTGCGGTTGGCCGCTAGTCGCGAGTAGAGGAAAGGCACGAGAGCCGCTAGAATATCGCCTAGAAACTATTAAATGTGGGATTATCAGTGAGTTTAATGCATATTATTGGGGGGACTGTGGAGGGAATTCCACAGAACCGCCATTCCCGGCATTTCCGGTCAGCCTGGTAGCCTGCTAGCTGCTCCATTATCACCCCCCACACATCTTTAGCATCCAGGCTTATAGTTCTATAAATGTATGCGTCGACTGTTTCTCTATAATCTACACTTTCCTCACTGTATCCTCCCTGCCGATGCAGAGCCGCTAGTTTACCGAGGGAAGGTAAATCCGGCACTGAGCTTGTGGTGCATGGCAGATAGCTGTTGTTCTCATGCTTGAGATGCTTGAATTCATCCCATATTTGGCTCAACTCGTACTCGAGCTGAAAGGTCCTCCACTGACACTTCTTTCCTTCCCGTCCCTCGGTTAGGTTGGTTGTTTCAGTGTGCGTCCTCACCGTTAGTAATATCCTTGTAGCGTGGTAGTTACCATTCTATACGATGCCCTTGCCGCCTGCTCTTTTCCTGGCAGTTAAAAATATTTTATTCCCCTTGATGCAGCGCACTGCAAAAAAAAAGCCCTGCTGCTGGTTTACTGTAAGTTCAGCGAGCAGCCAGGTGTTTCACGGGCGAAACTAGCAGCAAGCAAAAAGAACTTCCCTGAGGGGCCCACGAGGAATTAAAGCGACTTATCGGTTTTTCTAGGTGTAGGAATTAGCCCGCTGTAGTTTACTAGAAAGCAGTGTGCATCGAATTAAGAGATTCCCCATACCCTCACTTGACGCGCGGCCTCACGAAAATTATTATTGCCGTACCTCGAAGCCCCCACAAATTTTTGGTCCCTCACTAGAAAATCACGACATTAGTACCCTTAACGGCGTTTGTACATTTCACGAGGAAAACTTTTTCAAGGCCACTGACCACGGCGGCATTGCAACTTACTAAGTGTCATGTTTTCTTTTGCCCGTAGAGAAGTAGAATGAATATCTAGGACAGTTGGAAGATATGTTCTTTTCCAGCACAGAGCTCTTGCTTTCCTCCAGTCATGTGCTGTTTTCAACTGTGGGTCACTCGATACAAAAGGCCGAAGGGGGCGTCCCGCTTGTTGGTTGCCCACAAGGGATAATCAGTCGTGTTCTTTCTCGAATCATACGGACGACGATACGTCACTTCAGTTTGTTTTTTCTTCCAACATACAGAATCGACAAATTTCGCCTTACCTGTAAAGCACTTCACACAGGGTCGATCCATAAATCCGCAATCCTGCAGTGCATGTACTTTCGTGGATATTTTCATTTAGCACTAGAGCGTGTAGCGCACTGCAACAAGTTGACTGCTTTTCTTGCAAAGGGGAGTTGTAAAAACCGGTAAGCTTCCCTTTCTTGCACCTTCACGTTGTAATTTCCTCTATGATCGGTGAGATTGTGTGAGGCAGAGACCAGTGAATTCTCTTTGTAACCAGGACTAACCGGCCATGCAACCTCATACGGATAATCAATAAGTGGCAGTTTAATCGGTATTTCAAGTGCGGATCATTTGTTTCTTTTAACGAGAGCGTGTAATTTGATCGTATGCAGAAACTGTGCGTGGTGCAATGTAGGTACAATAGCTAAGAGCTCGCAGAAGGTCCCTAAATAGCATCTGACGTCCCACCCCTCTGCCAGGGTCCTTAGGCACGCAGACATAACCGCCTGGGGCTGGTAGGAGATGAGGCTGGCTGAGACGGTGTTGCAGTGCACCTTGCCGCAACGAGTGCTGCAAGGCAGGTCCGCTTGCAACACACAGAGACGGCCCCTCTTGCTGCATGCAGCAACACTGTAGACAGTTGAAAGGCACGTATTTGCCAGCCCATATTCAGTCTGGAGGCTAGCAGAGACAGACGTACCAACATGCTCCACTTCTCCTGATACAGAGCCGCGTAGTAGCCATAAGCGCATAAGCGCCATTAAGCATTTCCCCCCATTCAGCATTTTCACATTCGATATGTTTTCAACTGGTCCCAGGCAACCAGGTATTCCTGGTTGCAACTGCTAACAATGGCTAGCGTACACCTATGGCTTACTTTGGGGTCTGCACTGGGGTTGTTCACCACACAGTTCTACAATCACTGTAAACCATGGAACATTGTACTAAGCACTATAAATTTGCAGTTAACCACACCTCTACGCAACGCATAAGGCAGACGTTGCCGTGTTTAGGAGGTGCTCCGCAGCGTGAAATCAACCGCGGCTACTGCCAGTGCAGACAGGTAGACAGACACCTTCACGGACGGTTTCGCGAGGGATATAGAAGATGGAAAGCCAGTAAGATAAATTAGTGAAAAGTGCACAAAAATGAAGTCTTTCAGGCAAAGGAAATTTCATTTGTGTTGTGCTCATACAGTGCGCCAAATTGCGTGAAATCCCGATCGGTGCCTCGCTGGCATCGTTCACCCAGCCAGATAAGGATGGTTAGGGAAGCTTCAGAGCGCTCGAGCTTCTACCTGTCTCTGCACACTAAAGTTTATTTTCCATTGACTTTGAGGTATTAGATGCCATTGCTTATGAATGTTATTTTCCGTGGTACTGGGCACCGTTTCAGAGCAGGGCTGTTGGTCGCCTACCCCGCTGGTGGGTATACATAGCGAAGAACTCAGTGCAGCAGCAAGGCATCTCCTCGGCTTGCCTTCCGTATATTCCGATTGACTTATCTTCACATTTATAGATTAAATTCCAAGCGGCGGGTTGGTTGCATCGTACTTGCTTCCCGACCGTCGGCAACTACCCAGACCGGGAAGAACCACCCAGGACTGACGGTGTCCACGCGAAGAAGGGCCCAATTCGAACATAATGCTTCCATTTTCGCAGGGAACTCTGGGCGGTAATGCACCTAAAGAAACAGGGAAGCGTCGGAATTCGCGTCCGGAGCGCTATGACGCATCTCTCCGGGCACCTGCATCTACAATATTTTTCTCGAAGCCGTCCACACCAACGACAGGGCTTTCAGTTGATCTCGATTCTGCTACCCACGTGACCAACTCCGCTGTTTCTAAAAAGGATCAAGCAGCCTGTCCCCCCGAACTACAGGAAGAAGCGCTGGAATGCTTCCGTTTGTATGACAGGGACGGAGATGGGCTAGTGCCCGTTACGCAGGTTGCTGCGATGCTCCGAAGTTTGGGTTTTGTGGTGCGGGTCGAGCAAGTCAAAGCTTTTGAGGCGGAAATGCGTCGTCAAAAGATCACCAGTGTAAGCTTCGAGACATTTTCCTCGATCTTCCGTAAGGAGCTTCCGCGCGCAGTAGACCCCGCCGATGTCCTAGATGCATTCCATTTGTTGGATCGGGAAAAGAAAGGGAGGGTCAACGTTGAAGAGTTGCATCATCTAATGACGACAGTCGGTGACCCCCTGACAGAGACGGACTGGCAGACATTACTTAATAGGACCTTGATTACGCGCGAAAGCGTAACACCCGCTTCTTTGAAAAGTGAAACCTTTTTAAGATTAATCTGCGCACCGGCCGAAGACGAAAGCTAGTGGGCCATTGCTGCTGCCCAGGCTCCCCAGACTCCGCCCAAGGAACCTTTCCATTAAGCGGTAAACATAATTGCAAGTTGTAGTTGTACCCGTGCCCACCGCATGGTTCCGTGCCCTCCCATCTCGGCAGCTGCGAGTGAGCTTACCGACTGGCGGTGTGCAATAACACAAAAATTTTCATTACACCAGAGTGGATGGTACCTTCCAGGCTTTAGTTTAAGCGAATCTCTAGCTAAAGTGCAGTCTCTGGCGTAAAGGTATGCTACCGGAAAGTACTTGTTTCGGTCTCGTTCACAGGGGCGGTCTGTTTTTAACCATTCTATAGTTCGTGCGTGGTTCATGGAGTGCCTAAGCTGCAGCTCCCCTTTTGCCTTCGAAAGCGAAGTTCTTCGTAGAAAGTCTCTGCAAGCACTTAAACCACCCTAAGTCCTCATACAGAGGCATCGATGCATCAGGGAAATATACGGCATTTTAGGGCGCCTTCATGTTGGTAAGACATAGTGTGTCGTCGGTAGCCGAAGGATATATGTCCCCCTGGAATCCAGGTTTTGCTGCCCTTGACGCCCGCTACAGTGGCTGCGGGCAGCGGCCCTTTGCCATTAGCGCGCACAAAACGCGCTTTTAATAACAATGATGAGCACAGCGTGGAATTCACATGTGCTCCATGCGTCCTTGACGGTTATTACTCGGCGTATTCTCGTTCGGATGAGTTCCGCTCACAGTCTCTCTCTGAGTGTTTGCGGGCTGGTTGGTGGGAACATCGTCGAGCTTCTGTTGCAGGGAACACTGGTCCTTGATATCGAAGTTGTACTCAGCCGTGTCCGCTTCGTCCGGCTCAAACAGTCCCACCACGTCCAGATGCTCTCCAGGAAGCTGGAAGGAGTCCCCGGCAGCAGTAACCTGCGAAGTGCTGGCCGGGCATTCGCGTTGAGGGCATTCAGCTGCTGCACTGGCTGCGGGAGCAGCAGCTGAGAACGCTACCGCTTCTGCAGCAGCCGTCTCGTCAGGGGGAGGGCTTTTGTCGGGCGGCTCCCAGTCGTCAACAACAGGCGAACCAGCCAGCCCGTTTTCCCTGCCACTGCAGCCTTCCCCACGTGATGCGGCGCCCGCTGTCGGTCTGTCTGTAAGGACGCTCTGCTGTTCTGACGTCGGGGCTGCGCCCAATGCAGCAGGCACTGCCTCATCACCTGCAGAGGCCACTACTTCGCCACTCTCGGGCAACGCGTCTCTGACGACGTCTTTCTTCCCCTTGGCAGGTGGAGGCGGTATTTTTTTATTTCGAGATGCATTCTCATGGGGCTGTTTCTCCACACTTCGAAGGCGTTTACCAGAAGAGCGCGCCTTCATAACTTTCTGAGCAACGCCCTTCGCTACTGGTGCATCCGCTTGCTGCGCCTTTGGCAGTACGGGGTTTGAGTTTTCTGCCAGTCCTTCTCGCGCATGAATAGATTGTGCCGCGCTGTGGTCATGGTCTCCAGACGCTGCTCCAGCACATGGAAGCCCGCTGTGCGTATCTTGAAGCTTCTTTACCGTTATTTGGACGGTTGCAACCCCTTTTTGCGGCGATTTCAAGGCTTTGTTATGAGACACACCATCGCAGCCCTCTTCGACACAATCACGTCTCATTTTGCTCTCCTGTCCCGCATTGCTCCCCGTCTTTGTTTCCTTCCGGCGTTTCCTCTGTCCCGCTTCAGTAGTGTGTTCACAAGACTTATTTGAAGGCACGCTCGCCAGGCTAAGCACGTACTGATCCCGTGGCAGCAGCTGCCATGACCTAATACAATCGAGTAGCCACTGAGCACATATGGGAAAAGGTTGAGCTGTTCCCTCTGGCTGACAGCCCCACAAGCCTCTGGCCTGCCGCCGGCGTAGCGCCTCTGCGTCTTCCAGCACCCGGACGGTAGCAGACGCATCGTCTCTTAAGGCTCCTCCAGCAGCAATAACCTACAGCAGCACCGGCATCCAAGCAACATACTTCTCTGTGCTTGATAACGGCACTATCATCCAGAAAGCCATGTGTAAATTAGCTGATATTGGCTGGTCACGGTTCCAGGAAATGCTCACCAATGTTTGCAGCTGTTGTTTGGAGAGGCCAGAAGGGCGGTATGGCCCATCGATGCAAACAGGCAGACTCTTCAGAAGCCAACGAGATTTTCCCCGCAATTCAACAGAAGGGAAGTCTGGCCTCTGAAACTGCTTCGGATCTGGCCACGCCTGTAGCAGCGGCAGCAGCAACGGAAATGCACGTGGACGCAGCAAAAACAGTACCGTACTAGGCACTCAAGCAGCTTTTCCCGCAGACGCAGTTAAGGGGTGTTCTCACCTTCTGTTTTTTGGCTTGTCGGAGAAACTCTTCCGTCAAAATGTATCCTCCGTTCACCAAGGCAAAGTAAAGCTTCACTGTGGGCCGCTGAGAACAGCAATAAGACCACTGAGCGCTGCAATCCTCACCAGGGGAGAAAAACGGTCAGCATGCTTACGCGAATATAGCCTTAGGGTCAGCTAGCCACCGGCCTGTTGCACTTAGCTTAGCTGGGGAAGTATACGCACAGAAAGATACTCCCCATCTTGCCTGACGCCTGCACAATACGGGAGAGCTAAACCAGTGGCAGCAACGCTGGATGCCTCACCAGCAACTCATCGCTGCAGATAACGTGGGTAATTTTTTCAGGGTACTGGGGCTTCCACTCAAAGGCAACGGAGACTCCAGCCAAGGCCCCCAGCCGCCTAACAAGGGCCGGCAATTCGTTCTGCACACCTGCGCCTTCACGGAAACCTGTCGTGGAAAGAAGAGCCTGCCAGGCAAAGCAATGGGTAGAAGAGATAAGCAGGAGGGGAGCGAAATGATCTGGTAGTGGGAAGACAGTTTTAAATGGTGTTACGCCTTGAGAAGAAGTATTGCGACCAAGTAATACTGAACTAGCGTGCGCCGGTGCAAACAACCACTCGTCACTCACCCTCTTGTTCCTATACGCTGCCTGCTCCCTCAATACCGAGTCAAAGCGGCCTTTAAGACTCAATATCGAAGCTGCCCACGCCATCAGCTTTGCTTGCAGGCGGCTTTTGTCTTTCGTCCGGCTTCCCGTCTCCTGTTGCTCTAGCTGCTGCTGGTCTTGTTCCATTCGCGGCTCCTTAACTTCACGCTTTCCTCGGGGCTTCCCTTTGGCTCCCTTGCTATGTCTTTCCTCGCCTTTCTGGCGCTGTCTCTTTGAATAATCTGCTTCAAAGATACGGTTCTGTCCCTCCTGTTGGATAGGTAGCTCTGCTGTTCGTTGCTGCAACTGCGTCGCATCTGCCCGTGCGGCCGCTGTTGCCACCGGGAGAACGACCGCGTCAGGTGCAGCTGGCGCACTTTCAACAATCGAGACAGTGGGTGCTGGCTTTTTCAGGCCCGACACACGAGGACCACGGAGACCCTTCGAAATAGCTGGCGTTTTCCTCGGTAGTGCCACTGCTGCCGCAGCTTCTGGGTCAGTTCTCTTTTTCTTTCTAGTTGTAGTAGCAGTACCTGTGCCTGCAGCATCAGCAGCTGCGGCAGTTGCCTGTTGCTGCTGTGCGCCTCCACTCGGGTCCGCTGCCACTTCCTTTAGAGCGGACAAAAAAGCTTCCAAACGCTCGCCCTGTTGAGCCTCTGTAAGGGAAAGAGCAGACGCGAAGTCTATGGGCTGCATGGCCAAGATGGCAGCTCCACCTATCTGTAGGGACAACGGGACGCAGCACACGGGAAATGCCAGTCTGCACACTGGATAGATATCCTAATTGCGCATCGCGCATGCTCTGAAGTGAGCCTGTTCCAGAAATACAGGGACCAAAATATACGAACTTTTTTCCTTCACGTACTTCTTGAAGCTTCACAGCTACAACCACCTCATTTAGACCTGGGTCCAGTTTAAGTATCCGTGCCACTCCTGCATAATCCGTTAGTCCAAAACCTGCAGTGTGCAGAGCAACGAAAGGAAAGGAAGTAATGGCAGGCCGTGAGGTCCTTCGGAGAAAGCTGTCGTTGATTGTCTGTACAGAACGTATTCGCTAAGCAGGGCACGAAGAAGCAGCGAAGTCCTTCAGAGCTGAGCTCTAGAATACGCAGAGCATACAACCAGCGGCGGTTGACAATCTACCATTTGCACTCCTCACCTTGCAACTCTGCTATCGTCACCGTGCCTTCGGCGAGCGCGCGCCGCAGAAGGATTTCGGCAGCACGCCTCATCATGCCAAGAAGTGCGGCCGTTCCACCTCAGTCCGTGTCTACCTTTACGTGGATACAATGTGGAAGTGTTACGAACACGGCATGGTGTCGTTCGCATGTGTTCCCGCATAAATATAGACGCCCTCCAAATTATGAACGGAAAGAATCGAAGCTACTTTTCAATCTACAGCCGGCCGGTCTGCACGGAAAAGCGCCAAGCGTCAGCGCACCGAAAGCAGGCATTGAGTGTAAAAGCCCAGCAATATTAATCCAATGATTGTATACGGATGCGCCCGCGGTACATACTTGGTTGTTCCCCCCTAAATGAGCCCGGTACCCACCAACCAGCCCCAGCAACTACGGGCAGTTTTTAGACCATTCGAGACGAGCCGGTTCGCCAGCATACCCGCGCCAAGATATTTGTTTCTATTTACTTGTGCTTCTTTTCATTTATTTCGTCTGCCCTGCTTTCCATTTCTGCGGCGCGTGGGCGTTTCGTTGCAGTAAAGACGAGGGGCAGACGGACTGCGAAGAGCATCCGTTACCTACGGGGTATTGGGGCCCAAGGGACCTTCGAAACAATTGGGATTTTGTGCTTAATAAGTGCAGTTTATCGGCTTATTCTGGTAACTACAACTTTAAGTAGCTGGCCATTCAGTCCCTAGGGGGGAAAACTGGAAAACCCCTGTTCGAAGCATCTGTGTATCACGGTCTGGGAGAAATCGGTGCATTCATGTGTTTGCGGACATGCTGGCTACTAGAAGACTCCTGTGTTTAACAATTGAACACAGAAGAGATTAATGCATAGGAGACAGGCTTGGGGATATATGCATTGGGGTCGCCTTAGCGGCGGCAGCTGCGGCTAGCGCAACTTCGAGGAGGCCGCCGCTTATCATCACTAGCTTCAGGGTCCTGAATATCTGTTGTCGTAATTCCTATAGACAGGAGGGTAGCTCAAATGTTTTTTGGGAGGAACTACTCGCCCAAGTGCTTGTGTAGCATGTTCTGTTCAAAGTTTGTTGAGAAACAAACAATTGGCCTTACTAGGAAGCCTGCATGTAAGTTCGAATACTGAGATATCCGTTACAGCGACGAAGGGTACCGTAAAGAAGAATTTCTTGTGTTTGCACGTGGGGCTAGTGTTTATCATTAGTTGTGTGTAGGTGCGCTGCCGCTCAACTTCAGGGGACCCCACGCAGGCAGACCCTAGTCTGGACTGTTGACGGAGGATACATACGGATACGGAGCGGCAAGCTACTTTTAGCGAACTGATTCCTTAAGCCATTTGGCTTTGTAATGTACTTGAATGAGTTTGAGGGTTTTCGCTACACTTCGCAGCACCGCACCTCAAAGTCGCAACGGGGTAATGCGATGCAGAGCAGTGAGCATTAACAAACGAGCTCCAAAGGAACGGTACATATGAGATATATGTACGGGGTCTTGACACTGCAACAAATGTACTAGGAATGCTCACCAGGATTGCGGTTGCTTCTCTTCGTGCAGGATGGTAACAGATGTCAATCTGCCCTCCTATGGGGAGGCGGCCAAACCTTCATGAGCCTGTAAAAGGTGTAGCAATATTGGTCTCTGTGTCCCATCCATATACCAGGAAGCATTCCTTTAATAAGAACAATTCACGGAGAATGACTCCGGTCTTCACGACAATCCAAGTGCGACAAGCATCCCTATGCGGAGGCAGTGGAACAGCCCCTAGGCTCCAACGCTTCATTCCTCTGTCTTCCGAACGCACCTGAAGATTTACAACTGATATCGACATATTCGTCCTTCGAAGAGGATAAGCGACGATGGTGGCTGCATCAAACCAAGGTTTCCAAGCGCCCGGTGAGCATCCGCGCCGTCAAAGCCTTCAGAATAGCGCTACGATGCAGCGCTCTCTCGAGATCTGGAGGGAAAAAGGCAACGACACAACTAAGAAAGCTGAAGCAATGGGAACTGCCAATAGGACACTACATCAATAAATATCAATAATTGATAGACAGCGCTGCAATAGTGGATACAGGATCCTGTATATTATCGATTCTTTGCGAGGCTGTTCCCCGACCGAGAAGAGGCAACCAAGAGCTGAAAGGGTGGAATCCAGTGAGATCATGAAATGCCTTCGCATAAAAGAGCGAAAAGCATTCCGTCTTAGCGGAGGAGGAAGAAAGCAGGTATGGAAATGTCCCAGATATATGGACCACGGCTATTGGCGCTGTGAATCCCAGACCTGCACAAAAAGGGACTAGAAGCGGCAAACGGCCGCAGCTAATTCACAGGAAGCCGGTGTCGTATGCAGTGCATCTGCTTCTTTTGCAGTAAACAAAGCCATATTATTCAAGATTACAGACGCATGCAAAGTGCGGAGGAACAGGGGCATCCGGATTTCGTGCAGCAGTGCGAAGGGAACAAAAAAACTGATCGGGGAAGCATCCAGGTCCTCGAGCAACGTAAGGCGCAGTATCGGGGGCGAAGGAGGTACTGCCGCACCGGCAGAAATTCACCGAATTTTCTGTCTTCTTATTCAGACACGCATTAATGATCAGGAGGTTTTAGCCCTGCTTAATGCCGGCTGGGTAGTGGGACCAATGTTGGAAGCCACGGCAAGGAGATGCAACCTGTCTATTCAGCGGGGCAGCCTTTACGCCATGCATTGCTTATGGCGGACAGGACACGAGAATAGGCGAAGGATACGGGTAAAGTGCGGTCTGTACTCTGGAGTAAGTAATATTACCATGTTATGGAATTTTTACGGTGGACCGATTCACCACGAGATAATCCTAGGCATCTCAGCGGCAACCCAGTGGAGGGTGTGTATGCGCCTTCTTGGAGATGCGATCATTTGTGTGCCAGGAGTCGGTGAGAGTATCTACCAGCTCTCGCAACGGCATGTGCCTCCTCTACGGTAAGGAGAGTAGAAGCAGCGTCCCACGGAGACAGGAGCGAGGAAGGTCCAAGGCAATGCAGAGACGTAGCAAGAAACAATGGAGAAATGTGTGCAATCCGTTGTGCCCGTCTCATGAGTAATACGTTTTGGGAATACTCGAGCCACTTAACGCCCAAAAGACAGTATAAATAGGCAGCTAGCGGTAATGTTCCCAGATACACTAAATAACAAAGACCCCCCAGCGGGCCAGCTACTGCTGCACGACCAATGCAGCGCATTGAATTTAATCCCAAGGCAGTTTCAAGCCTTGTTCCAAGGTAGCGGCGATCCCCACATCTTGGGGACAAAGTCGAGTGGCAAGCAGAGTAGCTTTTACAAAAAGGCACGGTCCAAACCTAAACTAGTGCGCTTAGCCACAAATCGGTGTTGGAGAAAGAAGAGGACAGAAGGTAGAGCGTGTACGCCGAATTCAAGTGCGTTAACAAAATGACGGCCAAAAAAATGTTCCGACCCCCGACACCGAGTGACGTCGCCAGCATTTGCAGGGTTCAGCAGTATATTCATTATTTCACTTCCTTAAGGCGCCTTTGCCTATCCCAATACATCCCGAAGACATGCACAAGACTGCGTTCCACACTCGCACCCGCAAATTAGAGTACACGCGTATGCATTTTGGGCTAGTGAACGGACCTGCCGAACTGCAGAAAGCATGAGTTGTTGGGGCCAGCCAATGACAGGCTGGCGTAATATGCAGGGATGGTCTGCTTGTGTTCAGCAGAGCTATGTAGGAACACCTGCAACACTTGCGGCATGCCCTGCAGCTCATACACAAGGCGCAGTATTCTGGGGCAAAACGGAAGTGCTCGTTTTCCACCCAGTAGGACCCGAACCAGATCCGACGAAGTAGGAGGGGGACTCGGACGTGGTCGCTACTCGTGCACGCACGAATTGGCTTCTAGAAATTCCTGGGTCTCGCATTGTACTACTGCAACTTCTTCTGTGGATTCGCTTGCATCGCAGCATTAATGGATCGGGTTAAGGAGGACAAGAGCGGAGACAAATAAGCCATAAGCCTCCTCAGACACCTGATATCGTCACCAATGCTCGCACTACCTGATTTCGACAAGCCTTTCTTCCTAGAAAACGGCACCAGTGACGGAGCGGTTGGGGGGATGTTCCCTCAGCAAGTTAATGATTTGAACCTGCATCAAACAATTGTCTACCATTCACATTAAATCACTGGAAGACAACAGAAGAATCCAGTATATGACAAGAAGCTCTACGGTGTCTGGTTGGGAGTTAAAAGACGTCGACATTACTTGTACCGCAAGCACTCCATCGTTCAGACAGATAATCAACCCCAGGCACGTCTGATCGAGAGTACTTACTACGATAATGAAGGACTTCCTTGGTGGATTTCCCGGCTCACGCAGTGCGATTTCACAGTAGAGTGCATCATGGGTAATGCAGACTTCCTACACTGTACAGCTCAGGTACAGTGTTTTGCAGCCACTCGAGGTACTACTGATATTGCTAGATACTGCGCTACGCTTAGCTTAGCAAAGGACGATGGGCACAGCCCTACAAATCCGACAGTGGTCCCAAGTGGCACCATGCGAAGCGTGGAGTTCGCCGAGTATGCCTTCCAGTTTCACTTTGTACAGACCCATTTTTAGACAAACTGCACGATTATGCTTTAGCGCGCCTTGGAGTCGTCAAAACAACTGTGAAGAGATTCGAAAGGTCCTCTTTTTGGCCTAGGACGCGCCCCACAGCCGAACTCCACGTCGTCAATTGCCCAAACTGCAGCGAAAGCCCCCAATATCGTCAAAACCTGGTTTCTCTAAAGTTTTTCGATTCCTAAATGGATGTAGACAGACACTTCGGTTGATTTCGTAGTAGGGTTACCATCAGTCAAAGGGTACAATAGCAGCCACCTTGTTGTCGATAGACTCAGCAAGTAAGATGATTTCCTCCCTTGTGAGAGCTAGCTTACCGCAGACAGAGTGGAAGAATTATGCAATATGCATCTGTGGAGGCTCCCTGCCTTTCCGAAAAGCAACATTATTTGCAGATACCCACAGTCCGCTAGCGTTACGTTTTGCCAGTTAATAAAGCGACTTAAAAATGGTCCACAACGTGACCACAGCATTTCACCAAGTGGCAAACAGCCGAATGGAATGAGTCAGACACGCGCCCATGCAGTTCTTGTGATTCTATACCCCAGCAGAATTCGTCAGGGTGGCTTGGTTTCTCCCTTGCAAGGAAAGGAAGTGTAACAGCACTCAATTCGCCCTGTTGCTCTCCGGAATCACTAGTCTGCGCCGAAGTGCCTTTGTTTGACCCAACCTTATACCTGGCAGCTGGAAGCCAGCCACGTATGGCCACGACTTCCTACTCGCCTGCACAGCATGGGAAAAGCCGGGAATGCCCATGGAAAGCTCGAGAATCCCAGGCAAAAAACTATGACAAAAGACGTTCAATTGTCACTTTCAGCTCATGAGACTTGGTTGCAGTGGGCTCGAACATCCTCCAAGGCGTCCAAAAGGGGGAGCCGCTGAAGAAGCCCCTCCCGCGTTGAGTACGACCATTTGCACTTCGTTTCCATTCTAGTGGGCTAAGGTACACCGTCGGCTTACCCTTAAATTGAAGATGTCATACCATCAATGTTGGCTTTCTAAAAAGGTCTAGGGAAGCACCAAAACTCCTTCTCACCCGCAGCAGGAAAGGGCAGCATCGCCGTGACAAGGGGCAGGCACTGCCCCATACTGGGCTCCTAGACGCACGTATATAGGCACACAGATGCGTCAAAAAACGGGAATAATACATCATGTTAACAGAGCGACAGCCCTGCTGGGCATCTGAGGATCAATCACGGGCAGTAGTTCCCTCAGTGCATCTGCGATCTGTACGCAACGCGCCAGAGGCAATTACACCAGCTAGCATGTGAAAATGTAACTTCACGTGCTGCCATTCAAGCATATATGGTGTTGTTTTAACATCCCGACAGAAAAAGTTATCCGTATATCATTTTCTAATTGCTCTCAGAGGCTACCTTCTTCCCACTTGCACTGCCAGCTATGTGCTTTTCAGTTGTCAGTTGATGTTAGCATGCAGCACAAAGGGACTTGTTTGTGTTTGCATATGGGACTGGCTCCCAGCAGGTTCGTTTCAGTTCATCTCAGCCGGCTTCATCTCACATCAGCCATAGACGGTTACGCCGGCGTGCGTAGGGTCCCTCGGAGATGTAGAAGAGGCCAGTTGCCGTAAAATGACCTTTTGCAAAATTTTCACATGAAGTATTTTTGCTTTACTGGAGCTCATGACTGTCCTTGATACGACCAAGGACCCTCGCCAGTGCAGCCACATACGGCTGTAGCGATTCTACATGTTGCGGGAGCCCTCGAACTTTTTCCAGGAACTTCGCCCCTTGAGGTCATTGCTTTCTCAAGCACAGCTTTTTTCCATAGCTTAAGGCATCTGTGTAAAACATAAAAAACTTGGTGGTATCTGGGGCCTGTAAAGGCACATAATCAATTAAATGCTGCTTGGACCTCCCACCACTTCTGCATGAACCCCTATCTAGTGAAAGCTAGCACCCTTGCGAGTACGGTCAGCGAGTGGGAGGGTGACCTACGCGAAATCGGGTTCCATGAACATGCTGTAGTGAATGACAATGCTGAGAAGCTGGCTGACTTCCGCCTCGGTCGCCAGAATCTCAGGCCACACCTGCTCAGTTTGCATATTGTTTGCCGCTGGGTGAGTGTCCTCCGCACTCAGCCCCAAGTAAGTAAGTTCCCGCCTAGCAAACTGGCACTTGCGGAACCTAGGGTACAACTGATGCGTGAGAAGATGCCCAGCACTTGTCGCAGTAGATATGGATGGCTGAGCAGATCTCGGCTGCATATTAGGATACCATCAAGGTAGGCTAAGACTCCCTGACCTAATAAAGGTTGGAGGTAAGCATTAATATTAGCATTAGTATTAGCTTGGAAGATAGACAGCGCACCCTTGCGGCCAGAAGAAATAAACTTATCTTCAGATTGGCTCATAACGTGGCGAAAGGAAGTCCACCGGTCCCCGTGGGCCATGCAAATCTGATGAAACCCTGTTTCGATGTCAGCAATCAAAAAACAGGTAGCGCCTCCCAGTATTTCTAGAGTAGTTTGAATATGAGGTACCTGGAAGCCAGGAAATACTGTAGGAGCATTAACAGCTAGGTAGTTAACTATTATACGCCTCTTCCACTTCCGTGATCCGTCTTCATGCTCCTCAAGCATGATCATGGGGGTGCAGATAAGAGGATACGTTTATCCTACCTACCCATCAGCCGTCAGCTTAGCTATCATCCTTTTGTGGGGCTTGAGGTGTCCTGACGTCATGTGGTAACTAACAGTTCTCAGGGAACTTGCGGGGTGCCAGTAGAACATGATGGTCGTGTGGGGGCCTGGGTGGCAACCCTGCAGGTAGGGATTCAGGTAAGATAGCATCATGTTCAGGCAACGTTTTGAGAACCTCCTTAGGGGTAGTCCGTGACTCTGCTGACCCTAAAAACTCACCGAAGTGTGGGCACTGCACTTTAGCACTAGGCTACGGTGATTCATTGTCACCGTCCGCCGTCGTACTGGCTAGAGGAGCTTCTACGCTGAGCACTACTGTGTGCCCCTGTAGAGTGTCCTTTCTGACGAATGCACAATAGAAGGCCCCTGGGGGCTCGTCAGAAAGCCATCGGGCCTCCCTCGTGCTGGACGTGGGTGAAGTCAGCGTGTTATTAAGCCTCTGTACCGGACCACTTCGCGTTTCCTCTAGCTTGTTGCATTGGCTCCGTAATTCGTGCGTCTTTAGCGTTTTCGTGTTACTTTCACCTCTTCGGGGGCAGGCATAGGAGTGTTGCTGCTTCGTTTAGCGTAATGAATGCCCCTGTTTTTGTCAATAGGTCTTTCGGCTGCTCAGAAGGGAGGTCCGTGATCGCTCCCCAGCAGGCCTTCCAGTTACGCTTTCGCCTTCGTAAAAGGAAGGCCTGCTGAGTGGCGGCAAAGGATCCCTTTTTCGTACCTCATATCAGAGGAAGATCGCACCACCTGCCATTTCCATACGTTCCCCATTTATCAGACTGGACGTGCCATGCCACATGTTGAGTGAGACTGCCTAGCACCAACCCTAGATCATACTGAATGGGGCCAACTAAGAAATTTCCTGAAAAAGGGCTCACGACAATCGCATCGTGGAAGCTGTCACGACGATTTCAACCATGAACTGCTCTCCGTTAGCCACCATGGATCTACACTCCTTTGCAAGCCGTCGGGCCTCAAGTTTCAGTGACTTAAAATTTATTAAACTCCCCGGTGCCCCTGTATCTAGCGGAGCTTCGCAGGTCAAACATGTCAATTCGAAGTATAGCCGTCCTTCTCACGCTAGGCAACACACCCTTTTCGCCATAGTCAGCATTCTCACACGTCTGCCGCAACCATAGCGGCACAACATCACCCTCTTCCCTCCTATTGCTCCTCACTAAGCATCTCAGCTAACTTTCGCTGCTGTCCCTTGTTTTGTCCATTATCTTCTCACTTCGTGCAGGTGTAGGCACTGGCTTGCACCGCTCAGGCAAGGGTTTGCCACACGTTCGCGCCTCCTCAACCCCTCTTTTAACTTGTTTTTCCGATTCTATTTCTATCTTGGACAGACTGCAATGGGGTTAGGCCGTGTCGCTATTGCGTAGTTGAGTCCTTTACCACAGCCTAGTTTCCTAGGCCTCCCATTACGTCTAGGCTCTTTCATTTAAACTCTCAGCTGTCTCCGTGCTTCGACCTGGTCGCGATAGTCTAGACCTCCCGCTTTGCCCCGACCTACTAGGGCCTGGGTAATCCCTAAAGTAGTGCCCCATACATCCACATTTCTCACGCTTGTCCTCCGGTCGCTTCTTGTGCCCTTCCCTACTGAGACTCGCTAAGTGTCCCCCGCCTTACATTCATAGCAAGTAAGGGGCCCTCATTCCATCTCCTCTGCTGCTGTTTAACCCCTATATCGTCTGTTCCCAGGCTCCCACGTGCTGGGCCTGCGCACAATTCTATTAAAACTCGGTTGGACCGCCTGTTTCAGTTCTGCCTAGTGCGCCAGAACTTTAGCTGCTTGCTCTGACGATGGTGGTGGAGCTCATCCATCACGTTGGCTCTCACTGCCAAATGGTTTTGGCGCCTATAACATTAATGTTAGCTCTTACGGACTGACAGCCAACTCTCTGCAGCAAGCTGTCTAGTCTAGGCAGTGTGATCCGCTGCCCACCGGAACTTGGTTAATTCTGCGTGAAACTCGCTCTCCTTCAGGTCCTTCCGAAAGCGCTCGCCCAGCCGTTATTTCACTATCTGCCAACTCCTCACATAGATATTCCGTTGTAGGCAGGACCAATACACCAGTGATACTCCTGCCAGACACTCCCTCACCTAGCTACCCCCCTTCGCCGGATCTGTTCCCATCTTGATAAACCTGGCCTCGACAATTAGAAAGAAAACCTACATTCCCTCGTTATCGTTCCGCAGCTGAGCTGGCAACCGAAACGCCGTTCATCGGTACTCAATATGTTTGCCAGAGCTGTGAAGCACCCCAATGTTGGATAGTGATGGTCCCCAGTGGGTGGAGGGCAACTACGGTTTTCGGTTCCTCGAGCACATTGTATTGGCCCCGAGCAACGGACTTTGGAGTCTCGGCCAGATTCTGACCGGGTTGTGTACTAGGTAGTTGGCGTGTGGACCTTTTGGGCGTTGTCAGTTTGGGTGCACATATGGCCCGTCCGTTGCATACGTGCATTGCCCTCGGATCGGAATAAATACGCTGCGTAAATGGATTAAGATCAGTTTCTCCCCTTTAACTCCCCTGTAAGTTCAGAAGGAGTACCCTAGGCGTCCCCAAAGGTAGCAACAACAGCAGCAAAACTATCGAAGCAGCTGCGACGGCTTCCCACTGGTTCTGTGTACACTATCTCGTACCTTGCCACTGCTTCCCCTCCCTCGCATTCCTCTTTATGGGCCAGTCTGCTTTCCAAATTTGATTCTCTTTCTAGAGTTAGTAACAAAAGAGGAAGAATAGGATACTGCTCAGGGTAGCCCTACCTACTGTGCTGCACCCCCCTGGAAACAGCAAGAAATGCTGCACAGTTATTCTGTTCATATTGACTACATCATCTATTGCACTTTTAGCTGTACATACAACTCAAATTCGCACACGGAAAACGAACACTGCAGGACGTCCTACGCGGTCTGCATCCTAAGCGAGTGCCGTGACACTCCATGTATTGTATTGTTTCTTGAACGGCAAAGTAGACGGAGGGCCGTTATTGTTGCGGCAGTACCTGCACTGCTGCAAGAGCACCAGCAGTAGTAGCAGTGTTAAGCGGTACAACCGCAACAGCAGCAACAGAAGCAACAACAGCAGTGACGGCGGCTGTCATGGAGATTAACAGCACTCATCTAGTTGGGGAGTCCTCATCGTGGTGAGGAAATTCTTCTTGCCGATGAGACCGACCAAGATACCACAGCGAGACAGCAAACAAACCCTTTGGAAACGCCGCAGCAGCAGACACACAACAAATGAAATTTATTATCAACTGCATTACAAGCAGAACTAGCAGCAACACATGCTGTCCCCCTCACAGATAACAGATAACCACTTGCAGCAGCAGCAGCAGCACCGGAAATAGCGGCAGCGCCGTTAGCAGCAGCAGCGACGGGGGCAGCAGCAACACCGGAAGCAGCAGGACCACCGGAAGCAGCAGCAGCACCGGCAGCAGGAGCGCCAGCAGCAGCTATAAAAACAACAGCTGCGAAAAGTTGGCAGCAGCAACGCCTACTGCTTACTCGCACTGCAGCAAACCGAAGAGCCGATAGACTTGCAAAAGAGGCGTGTGAGGCGGCAGCTGCAGCACCTCTTCATCCACAAGCAAGGAGAGATCAACATACACCTGAACACCAGCAGCAGTGCCCTGCCCTGCTACTGCTGTTGCTGCAGCCGCTGCTGCTGCTGCTGCGTCATCTGCATCTGGTTCTGTTGCCGTTGTGGTGAGCTCCGTTGGGTGGGAAACGCCCGTCAGCCGCTGCATTTCCACTGACCCTGGAAAGGCCCCAGAATATGGGCTGTTGCCTCCTGCTGCAGGGGGTCCCCTCCCTTTATTTATTGCTGTTGCTGCAGTTGGCACTGGTACTGCTGCTGTTGGTACTGGTGCTGTTGGTAATGCTGATATTCGCAGACGCCCGTCTGCTGCCAAGTGCAGCAGCGGGAGAGACTGCAGCAGCCTCCCGTCTTGATTAAGCACAAGGAGACAGACAGCAGACCTAAGAGCCCTCTCCCGCTGCTGCTGCTGCTGTTGCTGCTGCGCTGCAGCAGCGGCTGCCGACGAGCGGAAGGCATGGAAGGAGACCAGGGTGTGTGCATGGACCAGAGGGTGCTGCAGCTGCAGCAGCTGTTGCAGCAACAACCGCAGCTGCCAAGCATGCATGTAGCCACACAAACGCCTGCTGCTACGCGAGAGAACTACTGGAAACCCGTGGAAGGCGCAGCTGCAGTCAACACACACATAACTGGTGGTGGCGCTGCTGCTGCTGCAGGCGCTACCGCAACTAGTGCTGCTACCGCTGGAGATGATTGTCAGTGCGGTGCTGGGGTTGCTGGGTTGTTGCTGCTGAGGCGTATGGTTTGCCTAAAGAAAGTATCGTGACGCCACTACCAGAGCTACGATCGAGGGTCCAGGGTTTAGGGTTAGGGTTTGGGGGTCAGGGTTTGGGGCACTTGTCCGCAAGGGCCTTCAGCCCGGCTACCGTGGGCGTCTCCTCTACAGACAAAATCTGCAGGTCCCTTGTCATAGCTTCCTCAGCAGTTAGCCCGTCGAAGCAGACCTGCGATACAGGCGTATGTATAGCCCCAATGCGCGCGAACACCAATGGACAGCTGCCTCCATGCACCAGCATGTGCAGGGCAAGCTGCAGCGGGGTCAGCATACGTACAAGCAGTAACAAGAGCAGCCGCAGGAGCAGCAACAGGAGGAGCAGCAGGAGGAGGAAAAGCAGCAGGAGGAGCAGCACAGCAATCGCATTAGCAGCTTCCCCAGCAGCAAAGCTAGCAGCAGGCGCAGCAGCAGCAGGTGCAGCAGCAAAGGCACTAAGTGTTTTTGTTTCGTGTACGTTCGTTTGTATCATTACCTGGGTTTCATGAAAGAAATAGGGTTGTTTCTTGAACCTTATGAGCGCAGCGTAGAAGCCACCTTGCTGTGTTTGTGCGCTCAGAAGTTTGGCAATTGCGAGGGAGAGGAGAAAAGGCAGCGCGAGTGCTGCTGATGTTTTTGTAACTTCAATTAAAATAACAATCAGGGCAATATTAGTCTGTGTCACCCCCCCGAGAAAGGAGACAGCACCAACCAACGCATAAGCACCTGGGCTTGCAGCCGCAGCACCAGAAGCAAACGCAAAGAGGGAACGCAGCCGCAGCATCAACAAACCCATTAGGCGACCGTACGAAGCCCCAATCTGCAGCGCACAAAATAAACCTTAAAACGCAAGCCTAAATAGAATCAAGTGAACACCAACGAATTCGAGATCTCCTCAGCCCCCAAATCTTAAACACCAAAACCTAGGCCCCGAGCCAAAAGCCTCATCCCTAAGCCGTAGACCTTAAACGTACAGTCAATGCTGGGATAAAGATGCCTGCTGGCACCATGAGGCCAAATGAAAAGACCGTCAAAATCGTCTTAAAAAACAAAACGCAGCAAAGCTCCAGAGCAAGGCTGCCATCCACTCGGTACGCGTCGGAGGGGGCGGGGCCTTGAATGCTGCTGCTGTTGCTGTTGCTGTTGCTGGTGTTGCTGCTGCTGGTGCGCACACACATGTTCAAGGGGTCGGCGGAGGCGTCTGCGCTGCAGCGCGAAAATAGGTTCTCTGAGCAACGCATCAGGCAGCTTACACGTACTGGATCGCTGGAACCCTAGAGGCAGCACTCCCTAGCTGCAGCAGGTTACTGCAGCAGGTTACTGCAGCAGGTTACTGCAGCAGCAAGGGGACACTACCCTTTGCTGCTGCAAGAGGGTGCTTGTGATGCTGTAGCCCCTCTTCTTGTGCTTGCTGTGTTGGCACGTGGTCCCTGGTGCGACCTTGCGACGGTTTATCACTAGGGTTTCGACTGCAAGGCTTAGAGTTACGGTTGACACTTCGAGGTATACTGTTAAGGTTTAGGCTTCGGGGTTTTCAGTAAGCGTTCAAGGTTTAGTGTATATGGTGTGTGGCTTTGCGCTGCAGCTTGCCCAGCAAGACCGCGGAGGTGTGCCTCATCATGGGCAGTGCATAGTTCGTGACAGCGGAGACGGCGGCAACGAGGGCGGCCTCCTTGACAGGGCTGCATGCGGTGGTGTGGAGATTTTTGTGGATGCGCAGCCACTTCATGCAAAGCCGCACAAAGACAGGGCCCAGCAGACCTCCCAAGACTCCCAAACACGCAAACGGAACCAGCTCCCAAAAACCGTAACTGCTGCAGGCAGTCAGTCCCGCACGCAGACATGCACAGACGCCTCAATATACGAACAGCCCAAGCTGCACACTGTACATACACCGCAACCGTAGCTACTACAGCCAGCCCCGCATGCAGGCACGCACAGATGCGTCAATATAGATACACTCCAAGCTGCACGCGCACCCCAGCTCGACGCTATGAAGAAGAAAAGACTCACAAGGTATAACGTGTAGACTGGAACAGGGTGGGGGCCGCCATGGGGTCTAGACTGCCAAAGGCATGCATCGCTATTGCAGCAGCAACGCAGCAGCAGCAGCAAAGCCACAGGGTCCTCTGGGCCCCGAATGACTCCTTACTAAAGGGGAGATGAATGCCGCCTAGCCCCCCCCCCATTTCCTCAAAGGCAAACAACACCCCCCCTATAGGAGCAGAAAAAGCGCACCCCACGCCTGCAACAACAAAAAAACACATTCTAAAACATAAAGCCCAAACCCTTACTGCTAGAGCCTAACTCGAAATGCCGCAGCCTAGATCTTAAACTGTAAACCCCAGCCCCTAAACTAGAGTGTATGTCTGGCTTATTATTCAGTTGTCCGTATGAGAAGCTTATTCAGTTGTCTGTCGATAAAAAAACGGTTAATGCGTACCGGCTGCACAGGCGGCTAATAAAATGGCGTTGAGGGGTTCATCGTGTTCTCGCTGCTTCATTACGTGTCCTTGAGGGGGGCCTCTGCGGTGTGCAGGCATAGCGTCGAGTTTGGGGGTCACTACAGCACCCGCTTCATCTTCTGCGGATCTTGCGGGGGCTGCGCCAAGTGCCGCTGCGCGGTGTCTGAGGCGTCTGTACACCCGAGGGAACACGACAGCAGCACGGCGGGAGGCGGAAAGCAGCAGAAACCCCAAGCAGCAGCTTATGTGCACCATGGGCCCCTCCTTACCCAGTGAGAGGCCGCTGCCCACCGCCAGAGACAGAGTCAGCAGCTTCACCGTCAGGACACGAGGGGACAGGAAACTGCTGTCGCGAAGGCCACTCATAAACACCTTCGCGTCCGCAATGCCTGCAGTGGAAACAGAAGCAGCAGCAGCAGCAAGACACAGAACAGCAGAACGATAGACCGCGCAGATTCAGAGAGCAGAAGCAACAAGCACTAAACTAAACCACTGGACAAGTGCTAACCACAGCAGTACCAAACTAAACAGATGACGCACAAGCAATACAGAAGGCGACCCCAGGAGACTGATAGACAGAGGCATAGACGGAGCCAACAGCCAGCGCAACAACCGACAGCAACAAGACACAGAACCCACCACGCAGCTGCTGCAGCGGGTTCCGTGCAGACAGAAAACAGATAATATAATTGAAGACATAAATAAACAACGCGTACAGGAAAAGGTGATGTACGCTGCTAACGGAGCCTGCAACTGCAGCAATACCCCACTTAAAACAAAGGATGCACCCACGCAAGTGTACATACACCCCTGCGGTAAGCAGAGGGACAGCCTTGGTGCCTGCCCAGGACCCCGGAATCCCACCGCCAACCCCTAAACCCTGGGTCCTAAAGCCTCCCCGTACCGGATCCTGCTGCTTGTGGGGCGAATGCAGAGACAGCTGCTGCCGCAGCAGTGGCCATGGAAACGGAGACAGTGAAAAAGCCGCAAAAGTTAGCAAACTCCGCTGCTAAACCCTCAGCCCCAAATAATGAGGCCCAGGAGTGCCAGGGGCTCTCCCCCGCAAATCCCTTAGGCACACCAGACAGACAGATCCTTCGAAGACAGCAGCAGAAGCAGCAGCAACGGCAGCAAACGAAGAAACAGTACCAGAAGCAGCAGTAGCAAGCAAAGAAAAAGCAGCAGCAGCAGCAGCAGCAGCAGACACAACGGCAGCAGCACCAGCACCACCAATGAACCACTATAAAAGCCGGCGGATAGGAAGTGGCGTGCGTGCTCCAGCTATCTCAGTTGGTGGTGTACAACGGGCAGTGCAACTACAACGCATGCACCGAGGCTGCCGAAACAAAAGCATCTGCTGCAAACTAAACTAAGCGATTTCAATTTAATATAATTTAGAGTTGATTTGCTCGCCGCTTACGTCTGCGACTTGAAGACAGAATCGCGGCAAACCCCGCCGCGAATGTCTGCTATGACATCAGAGCTGAGCTGTATGTACACCGCAGCTGCGGCCGTAGCTATACCAGTTGCTGCAGCAAGGATCCATATTTCCAGTTTGGCCGCTTGTCCGGCTGCTAGCTTCAGCAGCTGCACCAGCAGCACTAAGTGCTGCATCAACTGCTGCAGCAGGAATAAGGGGGAAGCGGCAAGGCACCCCAGCAGCAGCCGCAGCTGCTGCCGAAGGCCGCGCTGCTGCTGCTGCTGCTGCTGCTGCTGCTGCTGCTGCTGCCAGCCGCTGTTGCTACTGCTGTCACCAAATGGACGCCAAGCAGGCGTTTCTCCGTTCCGTGCAGCGGTGTGATGCTGCTGCTGCTGCTGTAGGAGCTGCTGGTGCTGCTGAAGCTCCACTGAACACTCGTGGTTTGCCGGACTATCAGGCACGATAAAGGAAGGCAGCAGCAAACTCGACGCTTGCTGTCGTTCCTTGTCCTGCTGCTGCAGTAGCCCACATTTTTCATTAAGGTCCTGACTCGCCCCTCGTTGTTGCTGCGGCTGCTGCGGCTGCTGCTGCTGCTGCTGCGCTGCAGGCCTCGGTGGCTTGTTCACGATCTTAGCACCTGCACCCCAGTGGGGAAAATTCGCTGTGTCTTCTTTTGCTGCCTCTGCTGCTGTGCTAGAGGCAGCATTCTGCTGCTCCTGCAGTGGAGCGCTTCTCCCCTGCAGCAAACCCAATGAATCTTCATCGTCCTTCATGCTGCCGTTGGTGCTGCTGCGTCCGTTGCTGCTGCTGCTGCCGTTGCTGCTGCAGCAGCTGCAACAAGGGGACTAGCAGCGGCAACAGCAGACGAAGGAGCAGCCAGACTCCCTATTTAACTGCCGCTAGGGAGCAGCAAATGCATTGAAAAAATGCGGCAGCCGCTGCTGCGACTGTTGCTGCTGTCCCCGCTGCCGTTGCTGCCGCTGCTGCTTCTCCTGCTGTGGCTTTCGGTAGTATGGATAGCCACCACCTACTAGTACGGGGGCTCTGATGAGTTATTTCTGCGTTCTTGTCATATCAGTGTTGTGCTCGCTGCGGCTCCTGCAACTGGGTGCTGCTGTTGTTGGCGTTCCCGTCGTTGTTAGCGCCGCTTTCCTGGGATCTCCTCTCCTGATAGGCTCTACTAAAATATATGAGAGCGCCTACGCTGAAATTTTCACTGGGGGAGGTCGCTCGCAGCAGCACCCCAGCAAGAACAGCAGCATCAGCAACGGCAGTAACAACAGCAGCCGAGGCACCAGCGGTCGTTAGCACAGCGAAGTTACGCCTTCCGTAGGATTAATATGGTATTTGTTTTCTCAAAAATGCACTGAAGTTCTGCATCCTCTTTCCGGATATTTGCTGGAGAGCCGGGCGCCGCTGCGTATCAGGCAGCTCAGCTTCTGCGGTGTCTTGAGGTCACTGCTGCGGTATCGGGCGTCTGCGCAACTCGTCTAAAAAACGGCCTAAGCTGTGGTATTTATCTTTCCTGCGTGTAAATGCTCGCCTATTGCGAAACGGAAGAACCTTTCGAGATGTGTAAGCAGCTGCTGGGGTGTACAGGCAACTCCGTATGGCGTTAGCGGTCTTCAACTCTATCTCCACCTCAGCGTACGGCGGAAATAGGCTGGACAAATTCGTTATTTCATGCATTTTATGGAGATATTCCCATCTTCGCACTCATAGCTACTGTTTCTCTGCGCGGACACCCCAATTAGCGTTAAGAGCAAACGATAGTAAATGAACTTTCCCAGCACATGCACACACAGCAGCATTGCAAATATGTACTGGAGAAAAGCTGAAAATGGTTAAGAAAAGCACAGTTCCTCTCGCCCTCTCCCCAATGCTGCGTGCTGTGGCCCTATGGGCCGGGGAACGATCAGTAGGCGTGGTGCGTGTGCACTGACCACCCACGGAAGCAGGTCAGCCTAGCTTGCCCTAGCTACGTAGTTAACTGCTGCTAGCACGATACAGCCACTCGCCCTGATACAGGCAGCAGCGCATTCAGCCTTTCACCTGACTGCCGCTGCAGTAAATTTGACTCCACCGGTGCACACAATTGACGACAGTAGAGACGACTGTTTCAGTCGCGTGCAAGTTCGTTCTACACAGGCAATGGCCTGCGACGCATTAGCCGCAGACGCATGCTGCTGCAGGCCGCCTCTCCCATCCCAAGGATGCCAGCAAGAGGCGTAGCATAAGGGAGCTGTCGGGAAGAGGAAAGGGGCAGCTAGCTAGGGACGGGTATACCCATCTGTATCGTCTTCTGAACGCAACTGCCTCTCCGGATCTTTTGAACAGGTGGCACATCCCCATCCCAAAGGCCAGAGTAGGCAGCTGCCAGCAAAAGAACCATACAACGTCTCTCTGTATATGTATGTCCCCTTGCACACATTCAAACACTGTACTTGAGGTCAATCAACCCCCCCCCTGTCCGCGAGGGATGGATCTGTGCTGTAGACTACAGCAGTCAACGGCACCAAGCACGCCGGGCCCCTCCACACCCGACGGCTAAGGCTGCCACAGCAGCTACTGGGCGGTGGAACTGATAGTACTCTGTGTTCAGCGGCAGGATCAGCACCGGCAGCACCAAACGACACAAAGGAATGACCAAGCATACAGTCAGCGCACTGGGGCGCAAACAAATGCCAAGAGAGCTCAATGGCGAGTCAACAGTACCAGCTAGGAGGGCCGCCGCCAGCTGGTGCGGCAGAAGCAGCACCAGCGGCCACAGCGGTGCAGCAGCGGCAACCCCAGCAAGGGAGGGGTGCGCACAACGCTGGCTGCTGCTGGAGCTGATGCTGCTGCTGCTGAGGTTGCAACAGCAACAGCCGGTAAGGGCGTGTTCATGCAGCTGCTGCTACGGCGTCCATACAGTGCAAGCTGTCACTGTCAAAGGCGAGGCGCAAATATCCCTTTTTTCTGTCTCTCCCCCACCCGCACTTTGCAAGGGAGGCAACAGATACACCCCAAATACCTGCGTCCAGCTTGCTGCAGCTAGTAGCCGAACCTGCTGCCCAGTGTACCGAAGTCCGCAGTAGCTCCCACCGACCTGGAAGGGGTCTGCTGCTGCTGCTGCTGCTGCTCCCGCTGCATTGCAGCAGGAATTGCAACATGCGCGCCCCGCTGTTGCGGCAAGGGCGCAGGCACAGTGTCCAGACTCGCTTGAATCTTGATTATCGGCAGCATATCTGCGTCAGCAGCAAAGGAACGCGGCGAAGGGGGATCAGCTGCTGCCGCTGTTGCTGCTTTGAGGGTGTTGGGGGGCCTCGTCCTGTCAACAGGTATGGACTTCACGGCAGGAGGGGAGGTCCTATAGGACGTGTATGCGGAGGGTCCGGTGGTGCTTCTTGCTGCTGACGCTGCAGCAGCAGCAGCCGCTGCTGCTGCCGTTGCTGCTGCTGCGGATCCAAATTGTCGGCGCCGCGCCAGCGAAGTGTTCACTCGCGTCCCTGCATAAGAGGCTACTGCGGGCTGCCTAAGTTGCAGTCGCCCACTGGCGAGCCGCCCGGCCCCTGCTGCAACGGGCGCTGCAGCAGCTCGAGGGTAGAGAATGCTGCTGCGGCTACGGCGCGCTGCTGCAGTCTTAAAGGTGCCAGCTGGCTTCAACGTCTTCACTGTTTGCTGGTGAAGCGTGCGAACGCGCTCCCCTCTCCTTGTTGCTGCAACAGCACGGGCCTTTGAAGCCGCGCTCCGTAGCGGCGGGCGAGTAGCAGCAGCAGCAGCAACAGCAGCGTTAAGCCACCCTCGGCGGGGCGCCACCAGGGGGACCAAGAACGCCCCCCTACGGCCACTAACAGCCGTGCTAAATGCAGCAGGCCTCACCTTCTGCTGCTGTTGCGGCTGCCGCTTGGCCTGCTGCTCGTGCGGCTGCTGCTCCGGCTGCCGCTGCGAGGCAATCAAGGCGTCGAGAGGCAAGTTAATCTTATCCTCTACACTGAGAGTGCGACTCTTTTGCTGCTGCTTCTGCTGCTGCCCCCTTGGGTCGTACCTGTTCTGCTGCTGCTGCTGCTGCTGCTGCTGCTGGGTCGGCCTCTGATTAAACCTCACCTGCTGCTGCTGCCGCTGCGGCTTCTGCTGCTGTTTCAGCGGCTTCTTGAACTGGCCGCCTCTTCTGTTGATACGCTGCGGGGCTGCGCCATTCTGCGTAGTGTTATTAGAGGGGCCCCGGGGACCCCTCCGCTGCATCTTGATAAGCTCATCAAGCGAGCAGCCAATCTTTGCCTCGACGTCCATGCTGCCGACGTTACTGTTGCTGCTGACTGTGCTGCCGCTACTGCTACTGCTGCTACTTTTGATCGACTGCTGCACTGCAGCAGAAGGCTGCAAGCTCCTTCGAGGTCTAGTCTGAGAGACAGCAGCAAACATTCACCAACACCCCTTCCCGCTTCCTGAAACCCAACAAGCAAACCCTAAAGCAACTCAGTGGTGTAGACATTTTGGCCACGGCAGTTCCCTCCAGCGACGCTCAGCAGCAAGACAGAGAGATGCTGGACAGGGAGCAAAGATGTGCGCGATAAAGCAACAACAGGAGCTCCTTCGGCCTCCCGCTGCTGATCGCTGCTCCTGCCGCGGCCCATCAACCCAAGACGGTGAAAAGCGGGACGCATGCAACAACTCAGCGACGTTCAGACGGTGTGTAAGTGGCTATAAGAGAAGGGGAAAGAAGGAGAAAGCGGCGTCAGCGGCTCCAACAGCGGCTGCTGCTGCTGCTGCAGCAGCAGCAGCAGCAGCGACTGGAGCTGCCGGTGCTGCTGTTTTTGCCATGGATGCCGAACCACTTCAGTGAAAGGAAAGAAAAAAATGCTCAAGAAAAGCTCACGGTCTTAAAACAGATAGATGGAGCTGGAACCTGAACACGCCCTCTGCAGCGCAGCCGGTAGGGGAGAAGAGACGAAGAAGGCAGGCGGCGGCAGAGAGAAAGAGGAGAGAAATGCAGATAAAGAGAATGCTGCTGTTGCAGCGGCCTGGCTGATATATTATACTTCACGAGTCATTAGCTGCAAGCTCAGCACCGCTGCGTCTCGTAAGTAGTGTCAATACACCCAAAACCAAGAAGACGCCGCCAGCCTTTTGGCCCTTCGATCTGCTGCTTTCGGGAACCACTCCACGTAATAATCCTTTTTCCTTGTCCAGGTGAATAAATAATCCGCAAAAGATGAAAACGCAAAACAGAAATCACCACGAACGTGGCAGCCGCTCTCTGTATAGACACAGGAACACCCCGCCGCAGCGGCTTCCGCTGGAGTCAGCAGGTGCAGCATCAGCTGGCGCTGTAACGGGGCCGCACTTTTCTCACATTCTCTATAAAATTGGAGCTTGTTAAATAATTAAATAGATTAGTTTCGACTCTGAGAGGGTATTGGACGCGGCAGAATGTTGTCGCGCCCGCTCAAGTGCAGAGCCATACGCGCCTCCTCGAGAGGGTTGCAACCTTAAGTAATAGCCCCACAGTTAAGCAGTTGGTTTTCTCAACTTCCTCTGCCACCCACATCATGTTGCAGTGCAGAGTAACGGCAGAAATAAAGGAAACTGCCGCTGCATCCACTGCCGCTCTCGTATGGTCTACGGACAGTTCGTACCGGTTGAACTTGCCGAAGCTGCCCGCAAGCTATGGGCTGTTAAGTATGTGCTCATCAACTGTTAGCACTGTTCTTACATGCAGCGAAGATGGTCTGGTCGTGGTCGTGCGTTAGCCTGCCTCGCACCACTAATTGCGGCAGGGCGCCTTGCGATCAATTTCAGGACGCCTCAATTAACATCCGTTCCAGGCCCATAGGCCGGTGTGTGTGAAAAACCTGAGGCTATAAGAGATATCGGCTACCCTTTAGGAACCTGTTGCGAGCTTCCATCATCAAGGACCCTTTGCGAGCTTCCATCATCAGTATTCTGACTACCCTCGTTATGCTCGATAGCAAAGCATGGATACTATGGGCGTGCGAACGATGAGCCTCACCCCACGGCAGGGCAACCTGATAAATAACTGTGTAATAAAATTTTGAAACATTTACAGAAGAATCGAATTATTGTAAGTTTTTCGTGTTGCACAATGGTATTCGACCACAATCTGCCTTCTGATGGAAAGGCAGCCAGTCTCCCCAGGCCCAGCAAAGACACTCAGCTTCTGCATCCCACCGGCTGGAAAACACTATTCTATCGGAAATAATTCATGAGGAATGCCACACCTTTTGCCGGCCATCAAGAGAAGACGTATATCGCGGTGAAAAGGCAGTGGAGTTTCTTGGTTGTGCCTCAGTCTTGAAAATGTTCCGGAAGATTAATAGCTGTTATCGGCGCCGTCTTTATAAGAAGTGGATGCACGACAGTTGTTGTTGTACGTGTACGAGGGTTATAAGCTTCCAGAGCACAAGTGGACCGCGTAAGCCTTCAAAAAAGGGCTACGATGAATATTTATTGCGAGGTCTGCAGGCGAACAAGCTACAACACAACTGGGAAACCCTGAAGGGAAACGGTCGATACTACGCTGCAGTGAGAATCAGCAGACGCGGGCAACCAGAAGTCCGATGGTGGTGGCGGACCTTTGGTATAGTTTATTTATAGCGAGACGGCCCCCAGGGGTCAGACAACCACTAATCGGGTGTGTCGCAGTTAGAAAACTTGAGGGTTTAATGGCTGGCTCTGCGAAGATGATGGAGCACCTTCACAATAAAGAAATATCCCTCTTCCACAATCCTAGCCGAGAAGGAAGAATGCAGGTATCGGACGGACCCAGATTTAGAACGCGTTTATAATGGAACTATGTGCCAGGCCCGGAAAAAAAAGTATCAGCCTAGCGTCAAAAGCTTCTTGCCCATCCCACCATACGGGTGATCGTGCAGCCCCATATTGCATACGTCGAGCTTTATAAAACGAATTAAATTATAGCACTTTTTCCCGATCTCTTTTATCCACACCACAGCAGCAAAACTGCTACGCGCGAAAACATTCACCCTTCCCATGAAGTAAATTGGCTCGAATATACCCAAGCAGCCCTACTCATAAGATCACAACGGCACAGCGCCCACACTTTTTATCGCTTCCTGCCGCTGTTTTGTGCTGCGTTGGCGTATAATTGGTCCTATCTCCTTGATACATTGCACAAGAGGCAGATGCGTTTGGGAGAGCAGACATACACCTTATCACATTGTTTCATGGCATGTGGACGATCGCATTGTCGGGGAGGCGCATATGCTCCTACCTCACCCACGGCATGACCAGGATTATCTTGTGGGAACTGTCCCAGCGTAGAAGATCCATATCAATGTAGTATGACTCACTTCATCTTTCAGGCAGCAGATTATGCCTGGCCTGCCTGCCCTGTTTTGCATATTCTCCTTGCATTGTCGCAGGCACTGCACCAATGTATCGACAGGTTGAATGCCATTGCCGTGGCTTCCGATGCCAGATCCACTTCGGAGCCGGTGTCAAGTAGCGCTAACAACTCCGTATCAGTAATGTGAACCTGAATAAGAATGGAGCTGGCCGCAGGAGGACCTGCATGTGGGGCAAACACCTCTTTCGACGCCATCACAGCGCTGCAAATTTCGTCAGGGCCCCGGTGCTTCCTGCACCAAATTGTTTGTTCCTCTCGCTGCGCTGCTCAAAATCCCCTTTTTGTCGTTCCTCTTCAGCTTATATGCGCTTTCACCCTTTCACTATATGGGCTTTCTCGCTGCAACATGAGCTAGTTCGCCGCTCGGAATGCCCTCCACGGATTTTTGGCGCTGACTAGGCTGGCCCCTGTAACCCGCCGCTTCTGTTCCCCTTCTGCGCGGGTCTGCCATTCCCAGGGCTCTGTATTTAGGTTTTTCTCAAACCGAGTTTCTTCTTCCTGAGCTAGGGCTGCGGGAGTATGGGAGTATGTTTTTTTCTCCCTACTGTGCGAAGGTACTCAGAGGGGTATTTTCACCGTTTTATGCCAGTGCACGCCATCCCGTCAGTGGATCCAACTATTTCAGCCCTTAGTTTCCTCTCCAGTGCGTTGCCGGTTTCCCACTGCCGCTCTTTAGGGCGTTGCCCTGCTGTGAACAAACAGCATAAGTGCTCGGCATCCACCATTGGGCTTCTGTTCAAAGACTGCTGGTTCTTTTCGAGATAGCACTCTCTCGACATTCCTCCTTGCTTAAGTTCATTCGACTGTGCCACTGCCTTTTCCCTTCCAGACGTGAGAAATGACTTGCACGGTAGCGCATGTGTGAAGGCTTTCATGTACCGTGTATTCTCCGGAGAGATGGAACCCTTGATTAGGCGTATCCATCATCATCTTACGTCCCTTTCTAATAGAGAAAATACCATTAACAGTTGTACATCTTCCAGTGCGTTTTTAAGGCTGACGTATAACTGTACGTTGGCCTTAAAAAGTCACTGGAAGTTCCTCGTATCAAGGAAGCTAAGGAGCTCCTCCACCGACCCTCCATTGCGTTGTTCGCTGTATCTGGATGGCCACAACGGCGGAGGCATTCTTAATGAGTGGCCCTTAGTGGAGGAGCATTCTCTGGCAGATGGAATGCAGGAATAAGAGTTTGTTTCGGCTTTGCGAGGACCGTGAAAATTTGCCGCCTCCTCAGCATAGGATAGGCCATAAATACCCTCGCTCCAGCAACTAGAGAAACGGCTGATATTCAGACGAACTCTGGAAGAGCCCTAGAAAAACGTTTTCGTGTACTTTGAAGAGCCTTCGCTGACATTCAGTGCTCTACACCTCGCAAACCTGCCGCTCGGTCTATGTTCAGTGCTCACGCTTGCTCCGGTAAACCATGCAATGCTGCAAAGTGCAACGAGAGGCCTCGATCTTATCCAAGGACAGTAATGAGCTGCAGCGGAGTCAATATACTCCATATATGCGAGCTTGCAAAGCGTCTTCGAAAAGTAACCAACCCCCCATCCCGCGCCGGCTACCCTCAGGGCCGAGGGGCTGGGAACTGTGACGGCTAAGACACCCTATGCGTTGTACCGCATCTTGCCGCAACTAATGCTGCAAGAGAGACTAGTATGCAACCACAACCAAGGCCCATTGCTGCATACGCCAACGGCGTCATCCCGTCTATATGCACTTACTTAGCTGTCTGTAGCTAACATGCCCAAACTTTGCTCATAGCACCACATATGCTGCGAGCAAACACTATTTCCAAGCACAGCAGAGCCCCGTTCTTCTACACGCATTAATACTGAAGAGTATTGCTAAACACTTCACTGGCCAGTTGCACCCAGCCTGCACCCACGCAGGCAAGCGTACACGCTTCGCACGGTCCATGGCACAAAATCCAACTCTCTCGCGATTGGCGTCAAATGGCATTTCGAAACAACTCAACTGCAGCTCGCATAGCGTTGTAATAACATTGCGTGCTGGATTCTTCAGCAATGCAGAGAGGCACGGCCGCCATTCTGTTCATCAGCGGCTGTCTTGGGCTGGGGCGCGAATGAGTCTCTATGAGGGACGTCTCTGACATCTGTTCTGTGTCTGCCCTGACAGCGAGCAGTGGACTGAAAATACCAGTGCTCTCGAAAAGTATCAACTGCCCGACGGCTTCTCTTTGTCGAAGGAGTGACCGGCCTTTCTTGCTGCGTCATGGGGCTTCGGGGGGCGGCTGAGTTACTAACTCCCACTGTCAAAGAAGGAAAAACTTCATTGTCTATTTCTTACATATTAACACTTAACACCTTTTTGAAAAAGACCCGCAGGAGGCGTTGTGAGGAGATGCGCCTCAGCGACGCGTAGTCCCCTGAAGGTGGAAAGGCCGGGCTTGCTTGCCAGCCCACTACACTGGCTCCGTTGTCCTTCCCTGTGCTTTGAATATTAGTCAATACAGTTAATATACATTTCACGCTCCGCACAATGGCGATGGATTTGACTGGGCCGTTGAATTGGGCATACGTCAAGCCGCGCGTTACTGGGCTGTAGGAACTAGCCCTCTGCATTTCAGGAAGGACAACTGAACCGGTGCATAGTAGGGAGTCGTCTTCTAACAAGTTAACTCCGGCAGTAAAGTGTAGTTCTGCATGAGCTGCCGCTCAGTCGTGGCGTAACAACAGGTACTCAGCGGAGATGAAGGCGGATTCCAACGATGCGTGCGCGGAGGACTGCGAGCTCGACGAGTTCGTCTTTGACGAGGAAGAGCTCATGGGCAGTTCACATACATCCCCTAAGGCAAAGGTATGCGCTTGCAATAGGCTATCATAAGTCCCAAAATGCATTGTGAGAACCCTGAACTAAGCTTCTGGGTGCATGCTTTTTGCAGCCCAGGCTGAACAATCATATTGCTTTGCTGTGTGTATATTTGGTGAAAAGCTGCATCGTTCAAGGCTTATCAACTGACGTATGATTTCAGGGTCTGGTTGCCCGGTACCACTCTCGGGAGTCCTTGGACAGACGGATCGACCAACTTACCCGTGAAACTGCAGACCTTTTGGGCTTGGACGAAGCTGTTGCTGGGTTAGTTTTCCTGTGGTTCAAGGCACTTCCTTACTGCACGAATTCAACTGTGCTAGTGCCTTGTTCGGCTTCTCTTCACCTCATTTGCAGAGTTGTTACGGCGTATGCTTCACTGCATGCAGAACCCTTCTGCGAGCCTTTGACTGGCGAAGTGACTCCTTAGTCCAGGAGTGGTTCAATGATAGCGCTGCAGTTCTTCGGAAGGTATGTTAAGGATATTCTGACAATACACTAGACGAGGGCTAGTGGCCCATCTATCGGTGCTGAAGCTGACGAGCCCGTTTCATACAGAGGCGTTTAGGTGCCTGTGCCTCACTAGGAAAGCATACCGGTAGTAGTTGTGTCAATTGAGTAACCATATAGCTGTTTAAGGCGAGAATGCGCCCCGCGATGCAGGGCAGGCTTCCACCTGATCTTCGGGAAGCGGAAAAGGAACGTGAAACAACTGCAACAGTCTCCAATGACCATGCCTCTGCTCCAACCCGGCCGAAAGCACGGGAGAGTGTAGCAAGAGAGGCTCTATCGGACGAATCTAAAACGGAGGAGGCTGACGGCATGTTTGAGTGTCCTGTCACTGCCAATATGGTCCCTATGAGTGACACGTTCGCTCTCAAGTGCAACCACCGATTTTCTAATGCGTGAGCAAATGCAGGTTGCCCCACGAACAGATCTACACTGGCTTTACTTGGCGAACACGATGAGTCACACACGCTAGAATCATTGAGGTTTTTGGCATGCGTTGTTTGTATTGCTTCAGTGCATGGATAGGCTATTTAGATGCGTTGGTCGCCGAGAGCCCGCAGCGTTCCCTCGATGCGCGGTGAGTAGCAGTGGCATTTCGGAAGACCCCCTGGCCCCTCAGCATGCGCGTGTGGTACCGTCGTTCCTGCACTACAGTTTATGTATTTTCCCCGAGATGTTCTGAGGCTTTGGAGTGGTTACGTGAGATCAGTAGAAAACACCGCGCAGCGCTAGGCTGCATACGCCGACCTTCGTAGAGCGAATCAAACACTGATCACCCGTGTTATGGGGTGGTCGACACTAGGCGGCTGCTTCTATCTGGTTAGGTAGCCAATGCCTATATGTCGTTTTCTAAAGACAGCGATGATATTCTGTGGCATAGCGTTGCTTTCGCCTCGCCCGTGTGGAGAGTGTGGTTTACTACAGTACTCGTTTCTTTGGCCTGCAGGTGTACTGGATTTTGAATAGGGATCGTCTTAATTCTTGTTTGGCCCAGTACAAATGCTAAATGCGTGGTACATTTCTTAGAGCACTGTAGATCTGCATTCAACATGATTGCGCCAGAATGGCGTGCTTGTGCTTCCTGCTTTCCAGGTGCCCTTTTCCCGGATGCTTGGAACTCGTGACTATGGATGTGTGGCACTTCTTCCGGGGGCCTGCAGTTGTGGCCCGACTGCGGATGTTCGCTCGTGAGCAATTTGTGGGGAAGCATCTGGCTGTGGCCTGGTGCCCGTCGCCCACGTGCGAGCAAGCAGTGGAGCTGGTCCCAGCAGCAATGAGTTGCTCCGATGCCGAATCTTCCCTTTGTCATTTGTCAGCAGCAGAAGTTGCAGCGGTAGCAGATGTGACCTGCAGCTGCGGCGCGCGCTTCTGCATATTGTGTGGAGAGGAGCCTCACCGGCCCATTTCTTGTCGCGTTATCGCAGCGTGGATGCGGAAGAACATACGAGAGGCCGACAGCGTGACTTGGATTTCTTGCAATACACAACCGTGCCCGAAGTGCCATCGCCCGATCCAAAAAGACAAGGGCTGCATGCACATGCGCTGCTATTGCCAACACGAGTTCTGTTGGCTGTGCCTTGGTGATTGGAAGCAGCACTCAACTAGGAGCTTTTATCGGTGCAATGTTTATGAGCATCGAGGCGGTGCATCAGAGCAGGATGGCGGCAAAACGGACGTACAACGCTCGCTTGAGCGGTATGCGCACTTTTTTGAGCGTTACAGAGCCCACAACCACGGGCAGCAAGTGGCAGTGCGCATGCGGTCCAGCCAGTTACAGAAGTGCCGGGAAGCCGCTAGTGGTGCGGGGACTGGCACGGGGCTAACACCAGAGAAAGCTTCCCCACATTTCTCAAATGGCGCCGAAGGGGACGAAGCTCTCTGTGGATATAGATCGGAAAGCAGCAGCCCTGGGCAGCCAGGGGAACAAAACGGAACATCGCCCACCAGCCATAGGGATTCAGAAAGCCCCGTTGGTTTGGGGTACTTTGACTGGGACTTTTTGGAGAAAGGGTGGCTGCAGGTGGTGGAGTGTAGGCGAATGCTGAAGTGGTCGTATGCGTTCGCATTCTTCGCGGAGTTCCCGGAAGCTCGGCAGAAACATCTTTTTGAGTTTCACCAAGGGCAACTCGAGAGAAGTCTGGACCTGCTTCAGGAAAGACTCGAAACCTTCGAAGCGAAGGCCTTTATTAGGGACCCTGCAGACCTCACTTCCTTCAAGATGCAGCTGCTAGACTTGACTGCGGTCGTACGCGGATTTTTCGCGAAAATATGCGATGTGTTCGAGGATGAATTTGTGGCTGAAGCGATGCATGTTCAGGACAGAGAAAGAAGCTGAGGCACCCAGAATAGTTGCTGGGGACACTTCCCAATTTTTTTTGTTCAAGAGACCATTGTTAAACTTTTTGTTTGTGTATTCGATTTCACGTCAGGCAGCGTAGTGGGTACGAGGCAGCTTTACGTTGCCTCTGCATCTGACGCTTCCGGCCAGCTGGTGATCGCAGGCCCCATATGCTAACCAGTGCTTTGAGGAGCGTGTTTTATTTTTTCGTACTTTCCATCTACTAAGTTACGCAGGAAACTCTGCAGAGTAATATCGCAGCAGCATTGTGCGTAGTGTGAAGGCTACGCACTTTTTGGTATCACACAGCCGGCCTGTCATGGCTGAACGATGTCACGAAAGGAAAGGCGAGGGTTAGCAATTTGCCCAGCTCGGCAAGTGTTGCCTGCAGTTTAAATAGATGTCCCCTACACATGCGCGTCCGTACACCATGAAAAACACGCAGGAATCGCGCAACCCCGGAGGAAAGGGGTAGCGCGAGCAGGCTTGGGAGTTAGGTGTTTCACGTGAGTGGGGTGTTACAGCCGATCTCACTGGAATTGCAACATTTTGGCCAGTTGTTGTTACACGCCAGTGGCGTCTGGCTCCGAGCATGTGCTGCAACGAAGTGCAGCATGAGCGCGTTGGGAGGGTTGCTTGCAATGTGAGGGTACGTATGCGCACAATTACGGGTTTCCCTACTTCATGCAGTTACGTATGCAGAGAATTGTACGCTCATGCAAAGGCTTAATGCGCACATTCGAGCTTGTGTGCGCGCACGCATTTTCACTTGCCGGTGCGGTCATCAGCGTCACCAAGAGTGAGTAAAGAGGACCGCCACAAGTCATGCCCGTGACTACACCTGCGGCCTTGTCTGCACCAGAGCAATTGTGTCTTCACCGATGACGACTCCTTCAATATCCTGTGGGGCTCCATAGATATCTTCAACGAGCATCCCAACCTGCATCCGACACAGCAACAGCGCCTTATGTAGATGACAGAGGCTACAGAGCAAGAAAAAGCTCACTTCTAAACTAAGTGGAACAGGGATCTTGTTCAACTGGAAGGACAAGCATCGCGGGGGCGCTGCGCGCGGTCCTATAGGGAGTTCAGCGATGCCCGCTCACTTTGCTTATCTTTGAGAGCAACGCACGCCTGTACGTTCTGTCGCTAACCAGGCGCTGTCTCCAGTAACAGAGGGGCAACCAAAAAGCTCTTTCTGCAGGAATGGACTCGAAGAGCCCGGCCCCTGCAAACCCTTCGAGGTCCTCTCCATTCGAGTCCGACCTGCACCGGCACGAAAACCCGACCACTGCAAAAGAAAAAGCTTGGAAAAGTTCCACCACCACAGTGGAGACCGCTGGTGGAGACCGCTAGTGCTCTAAAAGCACTCACCGGAAAATCAGACACTGTTTGCATGTGAGAGCTATGCTTTTGCTTGGGAAAGCGACAACCCTAGGCTCCCCATTCCGGGTTTGTGTCCAGCCGAGGGCACGCCCAGCGTAATTTCCCACAATGACTTCTCCAAGTCCTGCAGGGTAGGCAGCCAGTAACCAGTAATCAAGTGATTACTAACTTTTCTGCTCACTGCCAAAGGTGTCTAGATTCACTAGAAATACTGGCGTACCCTTAACAAAATGACGTTCAACAGATGTGCATAGGCTACCACCATTGGTTCTATACAGACAAGGCACCAACGCAACCACAGCTTACAAATTCTTTCGCGTCAGCAGACGTAGCATCTCACCTGGCGCAATTTCTCCGTACAGCTCATTCTGGTCCTGTGAAAAGGGGTTCTTCGTGTGCAAGACGAATGAATAACGAACTGGAAGAAGTTCCTGCACAACAAAGGAATGCGTGAAACGTGCCCCATCTTGCATATATATTTGCGTTTCACCTACTAGGTGCGCCCACGGCTAGAACAGGAAAACTGAGCATCCACTACCTCATATTGGCACTAGAATAACAGGATGCTTCCACCAGTGCTGGAGCCCATAGACAAGGGGAGGCAACGGTTTGGTGCTAAGCGCCTACTTGAACTAGAACTGCCATGTTAAGCTCGCAGTAGTCTCGAGATGCTTTAGTGAGTGAAACCCATGGCCTCAATCCAAAGAGAGAAGCCCACACTTCAACCAGGGCCTGTGTGCACTTGGCATCACCAGCCTCCTTCCAAAGGTCCATGAGAAGAGGCCGATTGCCTGAATTTTGGTTTTGGCTGTTATTGTCTCCCCCTTTGGCATCGCTGCTTCGAAGAGCCTCTTCCAAAGCCTGGCGAAGCTCTCGGGGAATCGCAACACTTGCAATAGCCTTCTGGCAAACCTCAAAGATGGCCTGTGCTTCAGAGTTTTTAAGACGAATTGACAGCCGCCGCAAGGCTGCACTGAGAGTCTTCAACGTCTCTACATTCTCAGGCGCATGCAATGTACGCTGTAGGCTGCCAAAAGGCAGTGCGACTGAATAAGGTGTCAGCACATCCTTGGGAAGGGTGGCTTTCAATTTTGCTATATTTAGGGACTTTGAACCAACCAAGGCCCTAACAGAAAAACGCACCAAACGGGAAGAGCAGCCACTCAACAGAATATTTCCACTCGTACCCATTGCAGCTGGAACGTGGCTGATGTCGTGCAGAAGCAGTCACCTGCGGCTTCAGCTCTAGGCCGTAACACCGCACTTTGGAACACAGGACAGTAGCAATCCCAGCTTTCTGTACTGCAACAAGATGAGCATGCACTACCGTTTAGCATGGAGTTCTTGAAACAGACAAATCACAGACAGAAAATGCTCAGGTTCTTCATTAACAGGAGCATGCGCAGGTGCAGAGGTGCCGGGACGTACGAAGTGAACTGTTCAGCACTGATGGCCCATGGAGCATCCCTAGACGCATCTAGGATTGCCACATTTTTGTCGGCCTGCTTTATAGATTTGCGAAGTTCTTCTTCTTCACGAGTTTCCAGGACCAGCTGAGAAGCCTTACGGTCAAAGAGGCTGGAACAGGTCCTTTGAACTAACGAGTCTGGCTTCCGCTTGGGGGCCGCCGCCACACTTAAACTGCTGCCATCGCGCGTGCATTGGACCTCAACCCACTGCCCAGCCAGTTCTTCCTGTATCAACGCACACCGCAGGAAGGCCTGTGCCGAAGGACTGGGGCATGGAAAGCTGTTTGTAGGCCCGTCCCTTTCAAATGCAGGTCGATACTACGAAAACTAAGACATGTCGCAGAAAAACCATATTGCCAGTCTTACGAGTTTGCCACTTTCCGCCTCGTCAAAGCACACAGCCAAAAGGACGTGGGCGTTCCGCGCTCGAACAGCGACATGGCTGAGGATGTCGGGGGAGACAGCCGCAGAACGTACTAAAACGGCTTGAACGCCTTCAGGAATTTCCTCTTCACCGCTTACAGCATTGCAAAGCAGGATTGTTGGAGATCCAAACACCTTATCCTGGGCCGTAATGCAGAAAATGAAGCAGCAGAACGTTGGGAGCACCTCCACCCCTTCGTCGGCAGGACTGTTCTCATGTCCAACGCTCGCGGGTCCCCCCGGAGTACGTTTCGGCTGAAGTTCACTAGGAGATAGCTGACTTAAAGGAAGAGCGTACCATACAAGGTGAGGAAGCTAAAGAGGTTCCGAAAACCCATCCCTTACTCACCTGGATGCCCGAGAGTTCATTAATGGTGACAAATTCTCCCCTCACTCTTTCTACAACTGAAATGAGTTGCCAGGCGGGGAGCCTCGCTGCCTTCCTCAGCAGGGGTTCGAGGCGCTTAATCGAAAAGGAGATACTCAGTAGAGACGAGCCCCGCAGAATTTCATCTACAAAGAAGTCGAGCACCTTCTTGTCGGTTCCCACTTGCGCACCCAAGTATTGTGCTTTGGGCCCAAGACCCTCCTGGACGGAATCCACTTGCTTGCCTACAAAACGAGACAGACGATCTGACAAGGCCTTCAAAAGAAGAGCCCCTTCGCGGCACTCATTGTTTGAGCTGTCTCCACAGGCACAACTAGCTGCGAGGTCTCCAGAGAGGTGTTGCCAGTCAGCACACAGATTCCTGTGGCACAGTGAAACGAAGCAGAAAAAACGAGGCTGTATCGTGTTTGGGTTGTGTGCGTCACTCGGTACAGGGTGGAATTGTTTGCCATGTGCGATATATGCACAAGATAATATCCAACTAAGGCGAGTGCCCGGCAAGCAGGTCTAAGAGTGAAGGAGATACTGGGCAATAAAGCTGGCGTATTGTACGGCTATCTATAACCAGCAGGAGTCTAGCATGAGTCCCCGCAGCACCACCAAAAACCGAAACGTTGGCATTGCTCACGTGAGCTCAACATTGAACGGGTCGTGGGCCGAAAGGCAAAGGACGAGTTCTCTGAGGTGCATTGCGAGTTGTTGTACATTAAACGAAGCTGTGGCTTGGAGAAGGAGTCCTTGCTGCTGCTCCAAGACGAAGTCCAGCATCAGCAGCTCCCTCGTCGCGGCTATCTTCGAGTCGTCACACGAGTTAAGACCTCCGTTTTCGTTTAACTGGAAGCAAATGCGTCGGCGTGCCTCTGACAAACGTGCAAAGCGGTTGTGTATCTCCGTCGCCCCCATGCTGTCTGTCCGGTGTCCCATCTCCGAGACAACTCTTTCTACCACCTGGGCAGTGTCACCCGGGAGATATCCGCGGGCGTAGTCAAATGCCTTCTGAGAGTCCCCACACCAGACCAGCCCGAAGCCCACAACTTGATGCACTGGCTGGCGCCTTAGAGATGCTTCAGCGCCGTCGCTGTGCTGTGCGATGTTGCGCAATGCGGTGTTTACTGGCTACGGAGGCGGGCGAAGGTATCCAGTGTGCGGAGACGCAACAGTGGCTTACTCGAGCATCCCTTGCATCGTGCACATCCTGTATCACGCTGAGGTAGGCTCTAAAGTCATTAATAAGTTCATTTATGTCTGTGTGCACCATGTGGGGCTCCATAGTAATCTTTCTCTCGTAGCTCGCGAGCCGTTCCCTGGTGATTCCGTGGTCACTCAGCACTCTCCAGAATGCGGAAAGGTCTCCGCGGCTTTCGAGGAATACAATTACTGCCTGGAAAAGCAAAAGATAACGGGAGCAGGCAGCCGACAAGAAACAATAAATTTCATCAGGGCATCATATTCGTGTTACACGCAATCGCAGAACATCCCGTATTCAATAAACACGACCGAGAACATGGACCCGCAAAACAAAGCACGCATTAATAAGTTTTCGCCAGCATCCTTTCCCATGCCTTGTGCAAATCGCGTTTTAAATAACTGGTGCCCGGCCTACTCCACAGGAAAGCGGCCTTCAGCAGAGCAGAAACAACAGGTCTGGCTGTGCATGTAATTCACATGTTTCTCAGTCAGACATCCAGCTAATCCGAGAAAACGCTTGCAAAGTTGCTGTGTCTTACCCTGCAGATGCCGATGTCGTCTGGCGTGGTATTATTGTGGAGCTTTTGGTGCCATTGCTCATAGAAGGAACCATGCTCAGGTATGTGATGTTTGTGCATGATTTCTAGGATTCTATCTCTGATAGCCTGACCCTGAGATCCACCTCTACCCATCGTACTGAGGCAGCAACGAATCAGCGGACGGTGGGAGGGAAAGCTGCACCAAAGCCTGACGGTATAGAATGTCAGGGACTCGCATGCATGGGCCAGCTCTCGAGGTTTTGTGTTGTAATTTCTCTGCCAGTCCAGCAGTCCCAGAAAGGCAAATCGAGCCCAGGTAAACATCAGCTCCCAGAACTCCTTCTCTTCTCCCATGTCGGAGGCGGCCAGCTCACCGCATGCTAGAAGATCGTGAGCAGCCTGAGCTTTGTTCATGCAGGCCCCGAACCCCTCGGGCAATGGTGCTTCGTCCCCCTCCCATTGCCTGTGGGACCATCCCCGCGCCAGCTCCGACACTCTCTGCGAGCGTTTAGCGTATTCGGGGGAGGAGGCGAGCCTGGCCTCAGATCGTCGTGCGAATGATTCGTAGAAATCACGCATCAGGTTGTAGCGATGCATCAGCGTCATATGCTGCCACTCCACCTCGGCCTCCACAATCTTCTCCAGATACTCGCGGTTCTCCCCTTTACATGGCATGTTTTCCACATCCAGCAAGCGGACCTGCAATATCGGAACCACCAAAGATTCCAGGCGCCTGTGCGATGTGGAGAAAGTTGGGAACAACACGTGTAAGCTGTCGGTGCAGGGTATCACGCTCTTGAGTTCCGCTCTCCATTAGGGTCTCACTGAGTCGTTTCTCAGTGCTTGATGCAGTTAGTAGTCATTGAAGACCATAGACCACATTTTGTGTAGCTGCTGCTTCAGGGAGGTGCTTACTTGGATGTCACGATTATCAATAGCCTTGTACCATCTGTCGGCATCCCTTTCTCGGAGGCAGCAGGCGAAGCCGTCGAAGAGTGGTTCAACGCCGGGATCTCCTTCGAAGTGCGGAGTAGTTTTAAGTGCGGGAACGTGAATCTCTATGTGCTGCAGAAGGCCATCAGGACAGTCTTCAAATGGGGTTTCACAAGCCCTGCATCCCAAGACATACAGCACTTGCCTGTTTGTGACGAGTCGAGACACCGCTGGCGCACGGGAGCAGGGGTCCACCCAACCTTGCAGTCCAGTTGGACGTAGTTGTTACACAGTGCAAGCATTCGACATTTCTATTGCCTTGTGCTCACCTAAGCGGATCCGCCACTACTGTGTGGGGCGGTCTGACCTCTGGAGGAGGGCAAATCCACTGATACCTCCCGCCTTTTCCTGTGCGGACGGCGGGTGCTCCTTGAGCCTCGGCCTCCCGCTGCAGCTCTGTCTGCCTTCTTCCCATTATGTCAACCATGCCCCACCTCAGAACACATGGAGTTTGAAGACACGCCGTGATCAAGATAACGATGCTCTGCTTAGACTCATCCGTCACAGTTTTCACCAGGAGTTCTCCTACACCATCGGAAAGAGGAACTCGGCGCAACGTCAAAACCGCTTCTGGGTTCCTGCATTAGTGAGGGTATATGGAACAGCAAACAGAAATGAATTCACACCGGCGTCCAGGAGAAGAATAGGCTGTTTCCCTCCATAGTCTTACACTAATTGGCCTATAAAGCTGCTCCACTAAGCCATGATTCGAGCCAGCTGGTTCCCTTGCAGGAAAAATGCACCAGCGGTGTGCACAAGAGATAACCTAGACAGCGATTTCGCCCCTTCGAGAAATGTGCCTTTCTGCTGCGTGTGTATGTGTTATTGGCGCTCTGCGTCTCACTGTTCCTGGGCAAGTTTGTTGAATGCTTGTTTAGCCTCATTCCATTTCTTCCTTCGTTCTTCTATCTCCTTGGCCTCCTGAGCAGCTCGGATCTCTTCAAGCTTTCTGTACTTTTCGCGTAATGTTTCCCAGTAAGGATGCGTTGGAAGTTTTATGAAGAAATCCCCGGTTTGATCTGCAAACCAACGGTCTGCCTTTACTTCTTTCAGCACAAACGAAACCCCACAGGGCACAGCGTCTCCCCTAAAACAGAGAGCCACGCGTTGGAAGCCCACGCTACGCGACGTTTCGCAGAACTGAATGCAGTAAACACAAATGAGGGGAATAAAGGGGAATAAATGCACACGAGGCACAATTCTGCAGCTGTCCTAAATTCCTTCTGACAGCTCTGCACAGCATCAACTGCTGGATGCAACAATACTTAGAGCCAAAAAGCAGGGTGCCGATGAGAAGGACTGCTCCTTTCCCTGACGTTGTTGAAATTGTTTTCGAAAACTGCGAACGTTTACCTGTGTGCACGTACATATGGATAAGGACACTTACATGCATCTGTGCCCATGTGCTACGTGCAACAAATGCAGTCACAATAAACGATTCACTTATACGATTCACTTATACTCATGTGGATGTTTGTACACGGATTTATGCATGCAAACGCAGATGTATATTTACTCTTGTTATGTGCGCAGACACATGAGCAAATGCACGGATAAGTTGAAGCTGAGAATATTTGTTTGTAGACATGTAGACACATGAGGGGCCACGCAAGGGAGCGCAGAATATGGATTGATCAAATTTGTTAGAATTCACGCATGCTGAAAGTCTAGATTCACATTGTACCTCGAATAAGGTTTGCGATGCCTTGTTGTCGATAGGGTAGTGTGCGAAGGTCCCGTAGAGCGTCTGCAGGTGGCATTTGCCCGCTGACGAATCCTCAGGACATTGTCCTTCTTCAGTGTTGCACTTCTTCCCCGAATGCCCAGTATTTACGCCATTGGGAAGCTTTTCGGAATCCTCTCGTTTGTGCTTTGCCGAGTGCTCCTGTTGACGCCCCTGCTGCATCAGTCGCTCGCCACCGTCAACGTGCATAAGCATTTTGTTGAGCTCCATTCGCTTCCAGGTGCTACTTTGGCTCTCCGCAGTTCCCCAGTGAAGCAGAAGAGCCGCTGGCCAATCGCAGAACAGTTCCAGTCCGCAGCATTCTTTGTCTACGAACGTCAAGGCCAATAGCTGCATGTTGCCGTCGTTAACCGCAATTCTCCAGTAGCTGCGCATCGCATTTCATACAGTTTTCGCACGGGTTAAGCAAAATGTTTGCACTCAGAATGTTTGAAGCATGGATTTGGGCACCCAAATCTGTATCATGCGGAGATGTATATGCGTGCATGCACACAACAGCAGGCACGAATGCATTGGGCAGCGATGGCTCCACGCGCCCATCCAAATATGAAGGTATCCAGATGAATATGTAACAACTGGCACAACTGGTTCCAAAAAGAACTGGATAAAAATACACGTTCCCCTGGATGGCAACTGCGCTAAATGAAAGAAAGGACGCAAGCGGCATTGGGCAGTTAAACGGCAAACGCATTTTATGGTGTGTAGATTTGCCTGCCGGTGCATGAAAATCACGGTGAATAATCGACGGTTTCGCAATATCACTCATTACTTCCGGGGCTCTGACTGGTTAGATGTTTGGGGCACAGACGGCGGGAGAGTAGACGAGAAAGAATAGCCGGCGGAAACTCCCTGAGGTGTACGCACCGCGTGCCGGCTGGTTTGATTTGTTCCAGGGGCTGAGTGTCCCTGTAGGCAGCTACGGCTTTCAGAAAGGCACTTCGCGACCCCATCTGCTTAATCGCCTTTTTAAGAGGAAGAACAAAGTTCGTAGAGGGCCGTCCCGGGTTAGGCTGTTTGAACCATTCGTGCGGGGGGGAATGCAACACGAACACCATGTAGTCGGGGGCCACATCTGCAGGGAAACTCAATTCAAGCTCTTGGTGGGGGGAGGAGCTCGGAGACGGAAAGGGAATATCTGTCGCAGCGTCTCCGAACTTCACGGGTTGACCGCCACAGCGCAGCTGCTCCCTGAAAGCGCCGTCGGGAGCCAGCCAGTCCCCTGGGTTCTTACCGACACCCCTGCAGCGCATAAGGGGATGCAGCTGCGTTTGCAGTAAGCATGCTTATGCGGAGAAGTACAAAGGTGCAGTGCAATAGGGATATGCAACAGTCTACCTTCTCATGAGATGGCCAACTGAACCATCGTCCACAGAGCCGTTCACAGCTTACCAGTGCAGCAGCAGTTCTTTGGATGTCTCGTTTCCCCCGAAAAAGGGTTTGTTGAAAGACAAGAGAACCTGCATAACCTGTTCGTCAGAATTGGCATTTTCACGGCGGCGCCGGACTCTGCAGGTCAGCGTGCGGCCGCCGTCAACCGGTAGCTCTTGGAGAAATTCATCTGCCTCTGAGTCTTCTACAGGAGGCAAGGATTTCTGTTTCTCCTCCCGCTTTTTGTTCGCCATTTCTACCTGTTCAGCTCGTCGTTGCGACTGTGCTGAGCTGGTGACAACAGAAAGTGGACACGCCAAGACTTCTCGGCCACTTAGGAAGCTCCGAACTTCTCTTAAAGCCTATTACAGGAATAATATTGTACCTGGAACAAAGAAGTCCACGGGAACTCCGCCGTTTAGCGGGTGGACCCCACACGCCTTGCTTCTTGCTTCTTCACAACACCCTTCTCGCGCTCAGGCGTGGTTTCCTGGTAAACATGGGGGTCTGCCAAGCCTTCGAGGGGGTGAGGACTTGCGATTGGCACATATAGCAAAATGAAAAATAATTAATAACCCTTAGCAGCGCCCTTAACGGCCTCTCCGAAGCCACCGCAGGACCACCGCCAACAGCTGAGAGGCAACCGGAACCAGGGAAAGGAAACCTGTATTTGTTTTTCGTCCTTTGTAACTGGCTAACCTGAGCAGTCAATTTGTTGCTGCCATTGAATGCCACTTCCAATTTAGAAGGAACAAATGAGGGGAGACCTAGCAACGCCTCTCGCCTCCTATTGACCTCTGCTAGGGGAGCAGCCGACGTTGCATCGGCAGGGCGGAAGCTGTCAATGAGGGCTTCTTACGCACACGTTATCGCAAAACGCGTCTCGTATAGGATTTATACCTTTGCCTTTGTAAAATAACAGGTGAAGGTGGCTATTTCAGCTCTGGTTTTCAATGTGGTCCGCTTCGCCTGTTGCGAGAAAAAGAAATGGCTTCGCCGCTGAGACGGGTTCGTCTGCATTGAAACGGTGCCTTTGTGAAATAAGTCACACTACGCGTAAATTGTTCCACTAAGTAAGATACAACATGTATTTAGCGCCATTCTTTCGGGTCCAGCGCATCTTCTCTAACGCGTTCTGGGCCTGTGGCTCTAGTTATCCTGCTTTCTCGCCTTGCGTAAACTTGCCCTTCCCTAGTAGAAAGTTTCCAACCCACTATCACTACCATGCAAAGGCGTGTCCAGTGTATACGGCAAAGGCCAGAACTGCAGGAAGGGGGGGTCACTGCATATCCGCGCTTCTGCAGGACAGAGCCCCTGGCTTACGGGGCATGAGAAGGGTAAATCAGCTACCAAATTAGTGAGATCGTTGACATATTTGACGGTAAAATCTGACTGCGAGTGCTAACAAAGCCACTGAACAACTATGTCGGCACCGACGCCTTGGAAGCCCTTTTTCAGGCATGTCAGGGGTTGATTGTCAGTTTTAACTGTAAAACTGACGGCCTAAAAGGAGTGTCAGCACATCTGCACCCCCCGCCCGACCGCATAGAGCTCCTTCTCACTCGCAATATACTTTTGATCTCTTTCGATGGTACGGTGTTACTCGCTGCCGATAATTTGTGTTCTTGTTTGAGGTGTAGGTTGTTGGGGCAACTTCATCTCAACCACAGTGTTGCTGGCAATAGCTGTCTGGGAGGGAAATTTGTTTAAATGAAACGGCGACAGTAGTGGAGACAATCCCATATACTGGGAGCTGCTTCTGGCTAGTTTTTCTTCGGTCTCTTTCCGAAAAAATTGTCGGTGGTACACGAGTACACCTGTTAGGTGGGCAGAAATAAGGGCGAGTCCAGGGACGAAGCCGCAGTAGTACGACGCGAGGCTGAAAAACTTCCGAAAGTCCTTGCGATTGTGCAGGAGTAGAAACCAAGTCCAAATAAGTCTATGGACGCCGGAGTTGGTTCCACTTCTGCTGACGAGAGGCGGACCCATACATTGCCAAGAATTATCCATTTTGCGCGTTTACGAAAAAATGCTTCTCACATAGCGGCAGCAGCACAACCTGCAGGTGCTGCAATTTCATACGCACTTTTCTGCTGAAAACAAGCACTGCGTCTACGTAAATGCCGTTCAGCCCTCCAACTGGGCGAACAAGAGCGTGGTTAACCTATCGCGCGCATCTACAAGCAAAAAAATTCATGGTAATGTGTTGCTATTTGCGAAAGGGAGCAAAGAATGAAGTGTTGTATTTGTCGTCTGGATACGTTGGGACCTGCACGAGAGCGTCTGCGAAGCCCAACGTTGAATAGGGAGCCAAAAAGATATATACTTCCAAATATATATCCGATCGAGGAAAACAAAAGCTTTTGGTCCACATCTGTTTTTGATCTGCTTGGAATTGACGCAGATAAGCCAGCTCCCGTCCACTTTGTGCGATGCTACAGCACCGGACTATACCCAGAAGGACTAGCTGGGAATTTGAAGCCTTTAGCAGTTCTTCCTCCTGCCTTTCTATCTGCTTCCCAAGACGGGGGTCACCTGTACCTGAAAATAAACCTCGGCGATGTGCTGGGAATGAGGTCTATGCCATGCTTTGGGGGGAACAGGGACTTTCTGACCGCTTGGAGGCTGTTCACCTGAGAAGTCTTCAAATGTGCTCACCTCTGCCCTTCTTTGGGTCGCAGCTCCATCCCCGCCGAATTCCACTTTTTTAAAAACCATGACGGAATGCATGCATTTCTCCGTCGCATCCCTGGGCGCTTCGGCACCGCGTTGGACCTCCCTCGCTTCTTTGTTCTTGCGGTGCTGCTTCCAGTCCATTTACGGTGGAGGATGCAAATGTTGTTTGGAGCGCTGAAATCTGCACGCGCGCATCGGTTCCTGAGTTAGTAGTGTTATCTGGAGGCTTACTGGGCTCTGCCCGCTGAATCATTCACTGAATGTCCAGCAGTACTACGCGGTGAAGTGCTCCAACGTAGAAGTACAGTATGACAGAAATATGCCTGTTCTCGAATTGAGCCCTTATATTAGGGCCATATCTGCACCTTTCTTTCCGCTACACAAGAGTAACCGCAGAAACTGCCACAACAAGTCGACAGGCGTTTTTCGCCTCCCAGCCGTAGCCTCAGATGCCAGATACAATTTGTAGCATGTATCAATTGCCGAGAGCAACTCCTGAGCACTAAAGAGCTTACATAACCACGTTATTGTCTCGACGCTGACCCGCAGGTGAGGCTGCCACCTCTTCTGTCCCCATCAGTGTATCTGGTGTTGCGTTGGGGCCAAGACGTTCGTCTGATGGCTTCGTTGGTTCCCTAGACGAAGCTCCTCAGGCTATATGCTCTCCCGCTCACTAGTTCTTCTTTCCTCCTGCACCTGCGAATCATGCTGTCTTTTTTGTTGCCGAAAAAGCATATGCGCCCCTAGGCACTTCTCCCTAAATTTCTGTGTGCTGGATTTGTCGGCTGCCATCTGTCCTCGCCGGACCCTGCCATCACAGCCTGGTGTCCACCGGCCATATACGTGGGTATTTCCAAAGTCTTTTCCTTGCTTGTGAAGCAGGAATGTGGAAATTGACTCACTTCAGCTCTTCGTCGGCAAGCATTCCACTATCTAGTTGAGTTTACTTTGAACCATTGTTACGGAAGGTCCAAGTCCACCGCATAACTTCTGTTCACACAGTTCTTCCTCGATGTACCTCGCTATCAGTAAGTTCCCATCTTTAAGCATTTTTAGTTTTTCCATAACCCGTTCCTTCGTCAAGCCAGGGAGATGCCTACTTTGTAGCGCATGTCAACTACTACGGAGTCTAACAAATCTGGACGGGCCCTAGAGGCGCATGCACCGTTCATGAAATGCTTTCTTTGCAAAGTCATTTTCAGCTAGACGGGACGCGAATACTGTGATTTTTCCATTGAAACGATGCGCCTAGCAGTTGCTCAACTATTCATCGGAGGGCTGACGCCGATCTATCCTGAATAATGCAGTCCCAACAAAGATATACCGCAGGTAAAATTAACGAGTCTTTGCCTGCGTGGACCGCCCACAGAACTACCTAGTGCTATGCACTGGAAACCCCAGCCGCCGGGTTACAGATCGATGCTCACGCCTGCCTCCACCAATCCTGCGGTGCCACGCAGCATAACGAGGTTCATCGATATCTGCCCAAGACCATCGTGGGCTAAAGCAGAAGAGATACAGCCCCAAAGCGGTCTGCCTCCCTTTCGTATTCATGCATCGTGGGAAGAGCAGCATAAAGGCGCAGGCTGGCGTGAAGACGAGGCGGCCTCTGTAGAGTTGCAGGGCACCTCGCTGCAACTCCTGCTACAGGGGACCCTAGCCCACACGGGAATAAGCTCCTTTTTGATTAACGCACAAACGGTGCAGGGAATTGCCAAACATTTAGGTGGTAATTAGTAGCCAGCCTCAATGCAAATAGAATTTGCCTACCAACATGCGCGAGAATACAGTACACGTGCAGCTCCAGACAGTACAGGTCCGCTCGAAACGTACATGCAGCTCTGGAGATATGACAACTGGCGAGTAAACCATAAGTCCAGCTTTTTCTGACTCACGACAGTCAAGGATTTGTATTTGAAGACTGCTCTTTGCTCCGTGGCTCTCTCCTGCTGCCTTCACTGCAAAATACCAACATCGTGCACAACCAAGCGCCCACAGCAGCTCGCATTAACTTTTGTACTTATACACCAATTCCAGAGATAAGCACTTATCAGTACAGCCAAATATAAGTTCATGAGGGGAAATAAACGTGCATGCAAATACAGACACCAGCGCCTGAGTGACCGAACGTTTCTTTCAAGAGCAAAGTTTCACTCAGCCCCAAGACTACCCGGTACGGCTGTTAGCCGAGAGCTCACAGATCATTCTGCAGCTTAAAACAACTAAAATCGTATTTTTTCTTTGCATTATTTCACGAAATCCACCTTTACATGCATGCATTCAAGTAGTAAGAACGCGAAGGGCGCCGCAGTGGCGTTGCGTAGAGCCCCACGGCTTCACACGTTCAGCTGTTCAACTTTTAATTCTTCTCAGTTTTCATGAATGAAATCAAAAACTAAAAACTGGAGGGAATCTGGCCGTACACCCTCTGCGTTTTGGGGTTCTCGCCTTACACGCCCTGCATTTTCGGGTGTATGCGCAGGTCCTGAGCGACGGCTGTGCATGTTGCTGTTCTCACACTGACAGAAACTAAAACGGACGACACACTAGTTGCCAGGCTTTCACGCTGCCTTGCATCTTTGTTCATGCTCTTTTGCATCTGCTGATTCCTCGTTCTGGTGGAGATGGAGGGGCCCCCATTGGGGGCCCCCCCTCCAGTCGACAGGGGTTCCATGGCAGAGGCGCCCGCCCCAGCTGCAGCAGCAGCTGCAGCGCCTTCAGAGGCTCCAGAAGCTGCATTATCAGCAGCACCTGCAGCAGCTGCAACAGGAGCAGCAGGAACAGCAGCTGCAGCAGGAGCAGCGGGAGAAACAAGCGCTTTCTACTGCAAGTCTGCGCCGCCAATGCCAGATCCTTGGCGGCCTCCCAATGCGTACGATGATCTTATTGGGCTGTACCCAGAGCGGTAGGTTGCATTAGATAGTGGGTGTATTCGGTTTTTCTTTGTTGTTGTTTACATATATATCTATGCCTGTATATATCTACATATCTGTATATATTTATAGACATACATCGGTTGATATGCATATCTGAGTATCTATACATCTGCATATCTAAATCTATATATGTATATATGTATATCAATATGCATCTCCATCAATTTCTATAGATATATATCTATATACATCTACAGATATACATAGATATATATCCATATCTATACCTGTATACGCACTATATCTATACCTGTATACACATACAAGTATATATTATACGTATTGTTTCTTGCTGTTGTTGACGCCTACCGAATCCTCGGTCCTCCTTGACTGAAAGTAAAACTTGAATAATCTTTTTATGCTCGTTCCCTAGGATTCTTCGACCGAACCGACGGGACCCTTTCCTCTCTGAGCGTATTTATTTATATTTCTATTTCCTTTTTGCTGCAGCGTGGCGTTTCTCTGGCAGCAGGAGCAGCACTTCGCCTCCCGGCTGCGACTTGCTGCGCTGCGCCCTGCTGCAGTGTACGGACCGGGGCTGCTGTCGAATACGCTGCCGCACCAAACCAAGTTTTTCTGTTTGCACCAGCCGCTGCCTTTGCTGCCAATAGCAGAGGCCCACCGTTACCACCAGTTTACTCTAGTGGATTTGTTGGAGCACGAGCTGCCGGAGCCGAAGCCCGAGCAGCAGCAAGCAGCAGAACCCTCCTTATTCTCCGCGCTTGCTGCGGCGCAGAAGGGCAGCAGCAGCAGCAACAGCAGCAGCAGCAGCAGCGGGGACAAGAGCGCCAAGGCTGCTGCTGCTACTGTTGCTGCCTTTTTGCTTTCTGCTGCACCTGCTGCTGCGCTGGGGGAGCATGCCTTTCGGAAGGTGCCACTGCAGCACCAGCAGCAGCAGAGGCCCGAGCAGCAAGCAGCAGCAGCAAGCAGCAGCGGCCTGCTGCTGCGCTCCTTCTCCGCACAAAGCCTACGGCAGCAGCAGCAGCAACACATGCACTTGCACAACATGCAGCAGCAGCACCACAGCAGCAGCAGCAGCGCCATCGGGGCTGCCTCCTCTGTATCCAGCAGAAGAGGCAGAGCAGACAGCTACGTCAGCAGCAGCTCGCAGAGGACGCAGCAGCAAAAACACTACCTGCAGCAGCAGCAACAGCAAGCGCTGTACATGCAGCAGCAACAGCAGCAGCAGCAGCAGGGCATGCAGCCGCAGCAGCAGCAGTGGAATACTGTCTCCGAGACAAGACAGGAAAAGAAACGCAAACCCAAAAGGAGAAAGCTCGATGACTGGATATGAGCTGCTGCTGCTGCGGCTGCTGCAGCTGCTGCAGCTGCTGCTGCTGCTGCTGCTGCGGCCACCTCCAGCAGGTTAGGGACGGTTTGCTGCGCTGCAGCAGCAAAACCGGCAGCACACTGTTACTGGGTGTTGCTGCAGCAGCTGTTGCTGAGATGCAGGCTCCCGGTCTATTAAACCCTTAACGGTGAACTCTAAACCCTAAACCCTAGCTTTCTGGGTTGAGGGTTTGCTAGCTGCTGCGGCGGCGCTGCAGTGCAGGCAGCATAGCATAAACCCTAAACCCTAACATTCAAACCTCGATAAGGGGACGCAGAAATTTTTGAGAAAATGTTTGTAAGGATATTCCTTCTCTCTGTTTCTGCCCCTCCTTTGCTGCTAGCTGCCGGCTGCTGCTGCTGCTGCAGCGGCAGCAGCAGCAGCAGCACAACATATCAACCCCGTACAACGAACACGTTCCGACAGGTTTTATATGTATTATCTTTGTATATATCTGTGTGTACAGTCTATACAGATGAAATGTTCATACATATATTTGTGGTAGGTCTATATAATGCAGTTTATACATGTCTATTATGGAATGCATCATTGTATTATGTATATACTATACAGCATAGATAAATTGCATATATCTGTATATGGAGTGGGTATACAGTGTGTTTATAGTCTTTATCTATAATATCTGCATATCTAATATATATATATATTCAATATATATAACTTACTAGCGTGCTACTAGGGCCCCTTCTATAGAGCCTATTGACCCTTAGCTTCAACCCCTTCTCCCGCCTCTCGGGCGCTGTTGGGGCCCCTTGAAGGAAGGGGGGGTCAAGTGGGCTCGTTGAGGGTTTAGGGTTTAGGGTTTAGGGTTTAGGGCTCGGGCTGGATTTGTCTCGAGTTGTCTCGGGGGCTACTAGGGTTTGAGGCGCATGCGTTTCCGTATTAGCCGTTTTTGTGAACAGAGGGGGGGAGGAGCTGCTGCTGCTGCTGCTGCTGCAGCAGCAGCAGCAGGGAAGACTGAAGGTAAAGAAAAGAACTAAAGTAGCTGTATGTACACCTGGTGGTGACAGCCGAGATGCTGCGTGTAGCGGCGCTAGCCGTTGCTGCTTTCACCTGCTGTAAATCGTGTGGTTTGAAGTCTAAATAGGAGAAAAAGTAATTAAATATAATTATTTATTGCTTTGGAGTTTATTAGTCGGAATATATGCTGCTAAGGAGCGTCGATGCTGCACTGGTCGGAGGGGCTGCCACAGACAGCCGACGCAGCAGCAGATCGCCGCAGCGTTTGCTGCTTTCTTTTTCGGTTTTTGTTTGTTTTCTCGCTTTTATTGAGTGTTAAAAAGGGATATTTCTCGGCTGTTCAAAAGCAAATCCCTCTAAGCCTGCGCTCCCCAGCCGCTGCACGCGGCTTGAGGCGCACGAGGACCAGCTGCAGCAGCAGCAGCAGCAGCAGCTGCAGCAACAGCAGCAACAGCTACAAAGCAGCAACGGGAACAGCCGCAGCAGCACTAACAGCAGCAGCAGCAGCAGCAGCAGTCAACGTAACCCCGTCACCTCCATGAAAAGGCAGAGATACACTGCAGCGCTGCCCCTGCCGCTGCTGCCTCCCTGGCCTTCGCTGCAGCAGCCTGTTGTTACTATAGAATGAGAGATTTGCTCTATTTCTCTCTCTTTAGGGTTTAGGGTTTAGGGTTTAGAATCCCAAACCCTTTAAACGCAACCCCTGCAGCACATCCTTCAGCCCGCTGGACTGTACGTACACCTCAACTCATTTTTCTGTAATCGCCTGCTGCTGCACCCCTAATCCAAAGCGAAGGGGTGGGAGCAGAGGCAGCCTGTTGTGAGGGAGGGGTAGATAGCTGCTGCTGCTGCTGCTGCCGCTGCTGCTGCTGGTGCTGGCGCTGGTGCTGGGTGCGAGGGCAGCAGCAGCGCGGCGACAGCCAAGCGGCCTGCTGCTGCTGCTGCTGCTGCTGCCGCTGCTGCTGCTGCCACCATGTCGACATACACCCCACACCCAAAGAAGAACGCTGTAACAGACAGCGGAAGCCCTTCCCCTCCTCGTTCTCTTTCCCTTCCCCTTCAATCTGCAGCAGCAGCAGCCGCCGCAGCAGCAGCACAAACAGCAGCTACAGCGAGAAAATACCCCTCCTCCCCCGCCATCAGCAGCAGCAGGAGCAGCAACAGCAGCAGCAGCAGCAGCTTCTTTGAATCTACTTATGACGACGCCGAAGAAGACAGCTGCTGCTGCTTGCTGCAGACAGCAGCAACCCAAGCTGGCGCAGCGCCTATTGACTCTCCCCACTTGGAAGAAACAGAAAAAGAAGAAATAGAAAATGGAATAGAAAAAGGAATAAAAGAAGAAGAAATAGAAAAAGAAATAGAAGAAGCAGAAATAGAAGAAGAGGAGTATGATGAGGAATTTGAACAAGATGATGAAGAGGCGTCCCGCTGCCTCTCCAGCGAGGACCACCAGCGCCGTCTGCAGCAGCAGCAGCAGCAGCAGCAGCAGCAGCTGCAGCAGCAGCAGCTGCTGGCCGAGGGCAGCGAAGAGGAAGAGGAAGAACAGCTGCTGCTGAACAGCGACACTGAAAGGGAAACCTGTTCGGCCTCACCTCTGGAAGATCTGTTTTCCCAGCGCCAGCAGCAGCAGCAGCAGCAGCAGCAGCAGGAGGGGGTTGCTGCAGCAGGCAGCTACTACCAGGAGACAGATGAATCTGGGGTTGTGTCTGTGCTGCCGCTGTTTACAGTTACAAATAGAACAGCAGCATCAGGGGGCCCCCCGACTCCGTCCTTAGACTGGCAAGGGGAGCAGCAGCAGCAGCAGGAGCAGCAGCAGCAGCAGCAGCAGCAGCAGCAGCAGGAGGAAGGGGAAATAGCCCTGCGGTGGGAATGCAGAGTTGTTACCCCTTGTGTTGCCTTCGGCCTAGACTGTCTCTCTGCTGAAGGGTGTGGGGTTGTTGTTTGTGGGTCCCCTTATTCATTATTTACGAATTGTTGTGCAGTAGAGCTCCCAGCTCCCTTTGTGATTCGCAGCAGCAGCAGCAGCAGCAGCAGCAGCAGCAGCAGCAGCCGCAGCAGGTCCCCCGCCTCCTCCCGACGCCAGGGGGGCAGCCCCGCTGCTGTCGACAGAAAAACATTAATGCATGCCCCTCATGTAGAAGAAGAAGATCTATTTGATCAGAACGAGGATGATAATTCAGGTGTATGTACACCCCACTGGGGCAAACCCCTCAAACTCTTCGTCGGCACCTGGTGCGCATACACCCCAAGAAGGCATATATATTATTTTATTGCAGATTCCCAAATTACATTAAAATCTGTGGCAGCCTTTTATACTAGAGACTGGCTATAGCGTAGGAGCTGTACTGTAAAATGCCGAAAAAATATTTATTTTTTCTCGAATACCCGGTATAAGGTGTAGTGAATACGGGATGGATATTTAATAATATAGAATAAACAATATGTAATATATAATATATACAATGATATAGACGGTGGATATATGTAGAGTATTTAATTTACTATGTATAATCCTATACAATAAACATCGTGTCTATGCATATTTAGTGTGTAAACACAAAAATATAAACATGGGTGAAATATAGATATAAATATATAAATAGATATTTATAACTATAAATATTTAAATATATAAGTGTATAGGTATATATTTTTACAGGATTTCGCTTATTTCATTCTATGGCCCATATTTATTGTGTCTGTTTGTTTATTTAGTCGCAGTGAGTCTTCTTCTGTCTTTTTCTCCTTTTCATTAGTTGTTTATTGTTTAACCCTGTTAAAATGTTTATTACCATTATGAGCTTTTGCCTTCTTCCCCGTTATATCTATTCTTTGAACTCGTGTATTATCTCCTTATTATTTATTATCTCTCCCCTGCCGTCTCCTTTTGTTTTTTTCCGTTTTTGTTTGCCCCTTAGGAATACTGAATATCAAGAATTTGCTACAGAATACTTAAGCTCCCTAGAGGCCCAACTGAATTCGAAGGGTGGGGTTGTTGTTTATTTCTGCTTCGTTTTATTTGTCTCCTTCTGTCTCCTCTCTGACTGTCTCCGTCTCTTCTGTCTCCTCCTGTCTCTTTCTGTCTCTTTTTCACTGTCTCCTCTGTCTGTCTCTGTATCTGTCTCTCTCCCTGTCTCCTTGCCTCTCCCCGTCTCTCTTTGTCCCTCTCTTTCTGTCTCCTTCTGTCTCTTTGTGTCTCTTTTTGTCTCTTTTTGTCTCCTTCTGTCTCCTCCAGTCTCGTCCCGTCTCCTTCTGTTTCCCCTTGTCTCCTGTCTCCTCCTGTCTCCTTCTGTCTCCTTCTGTCTCCTCCTGTCTCTTTTTGTCTCCCCCAGTTCCCTCCCTGTCTCCCCGTACCAATATCCCCTTTCTGTCTCCTTTTCCGCGCCTACCCTTTTCCCTTTTCCTTCTTTCCTTTTCTCCCCTTCCCCTTCTTTTCGTTTCTCCTTTCTCTTTTCTCTTTCCTCCCAACTTCTCCCCTTCTCATCCCCCTCTGTTCCCTTTCATTTCTGTATCCTTTCTCCTTTCCTTTCTGTCCCCTTTCTCCTTTCCTTTCAGTCTCCTTTCCCCCTTACCTTCTGTCTCCTTTCTGTCTCCTTTCTCCTTTTCTTTCTGTCTCCTCTCTCCCTTCCTTTCTGTCTCCTTTCTCCCTTCCTCTCTGTCTCCTTTCTGTCCCCTTTCCCCTTTCCTTTCTGTCTCCTTTCTGCCTTCCTTTCTGTCTCCTTTCTCCTTCACTTCCTGTCTTTTTTCCCCTTTCCTTTCTGTCTCCTCTCTCCCTCCCTTTCTGTCTCCTTCCTCCCCAACACCCACACCCTGTCTCCTTTCTGTCTCCTGTCTCCATCCCTGCTGTCTCCTTTCTCCTTCACTTTCTGTCTCCTTTCTCCTGTCTGTCTCCTCTCTCCCTCCCTTTCTGTCTCCTTCCTCCCCAACACCCACACCCTGTCTCCTTTCTGTCTCCTTTCTCCCTCCCTTTCTGTCTCCTCCCTCCCCAACACCCACACCCTGTCTCCTTTCTGTCTCCTTTCTCCCTCCCTTTCTGTCTCCTTCCTCCCCAACACCCACACCCTGTCTCCTTTCTGTCTCCTGTCTCCACCCCTCCTGTCTCCTTTCTCCCGCCCAGGAGACTCCTGCACCCGCTCCTCTTCCCTCGACTGGAGCGAGGGCCAGAGTCCCTCCCTGAGGTCTCAGCCGCTGCGGGCGGGACAGTCCTCGGCCTCGACCTTGACGGCGGGGGTGGAGACAGAAGGAGACAGTCGCGGAGACAGTGACGGAGAAGGAGACAGCGGCGGAGACAGCGCCGCAGACAGAGACAGAGACAGAGACAGAGACAGAGACAGAGGCATAAGTGGGGACGGAGACAGAGACGGAGACGGGGAAGGAGACAGCGGCGGAGACACTGCCGGAGACAGCGAGCAGGAACCGCCGGAGACAGGCGCGAGAAACAACAGGCAGGGACTGGGGGGGACAGCAGCCCTTAGTCTTGGCCCGGGGGCCCAAACCCTAAACCCTCACCCCCTTATTCAGAGACGATCCACCCTCTGTCTCAGCAAACCCCAAAAAAACCAACAGCCCCTCCGAGACTGGATCACCCCAGGCTACGACATATACGTTGTCACCCTCCAGGAAGTCACCAGTACGCTGCTATGCGCTATCCACACCGCTAGGCGCACCAAAAAAACTTGTACCTAACTGGACACCCCAAATAGGTGCCTATACAACCCAAATAGGTGCCTGTACAACCCAAATAGGTGCCTGTACACCCCAGATACCTGCCTGTACACCCCAGATACGTGCCTGTACACCTCAAATAGGTGCCTGTACACCCCAGATAAGTGCCTGTACACCCAAAATAGGTGTACATACACCCCAAATAGGTGCACATACACCCCAAATAGGTTCCTGTACACCCCAGAAACATGCACATACACCCTACAAATAGGTTCCTGTACAGCCCAAGCAGGTGCATGTACACCCGACGTCTGCACGTACACTGGACTTGCATCTATATGTATGCACCACAACTATCTGTATGCACTGTGTCTATGGATAGACACTGTACAAGGGCGTATACACCCCAAGCCTAGACATACACCGCATAGGTGGCTATACACCTCAAAGGTGGTGGATATACACTCCATTCATGTACATACACCCCATTCGCCTACGAAATGAATAAGTCCCCCGCCGCTGCTTTTCTGTCCCTTTTTCATCGTTACATCGGGTTTGCTGCACCTGCCGAATCTGCAGTTGCATTTGAAAGAATATATTAATTGTTTTCTTTTTATCCCTCTCCCCGGCTTGCTGTTGGGGTGTACGTACACCCCGCGCAGATGAAAATATATTCAACGTGATTGGGCTGTATCTTGAGGTCGAACACGGTGAAAGGTTCCTCAGAGTTAAAATGGGAGACGGCAAAATTTCAGGCTTGGGAAAGGGGGCTTGGACGAAGATGAAGGCTACCTGTAAGGGCATAGGGTTTAGGGTTTAGGGTTTAGGGTTTAGGGTTGGGACTGGGGTGGGTGTCCTGCTGCCTCGTTCTGTTTGCTGTCGTTTAACTGGCCTTGCTGACTGCCCTTACCTCCATGGGACCCCTCCTCATTTCTCTAGGGTTTAGGGTTTAGGGTTTGGGGTTTAGGCTTGGCGCTATCGGGGGTAGCGTGCAGGGTGTAGGCTATCTCAAACTTTTCTTTTTTTATTCACTTTTTCCTTCTTTGTTTGTCTATTTCTTTTTTCTATTTTGTCTGTTTTATTCTCCTTTTCCGTTGCTGCTGCTGCTGCTCGAAGCAAATGCTCAAGAGTTGGTGTTGGTGTTGGGTTGTGGGGTTTAGGGGACTGGGGTGTACGTACACCTCAACACGGTCTGCGTTACTGCTGCCTCTGTGCTGCTGCTGCTGCTTCCGTGCTGCTGCTGCTGCTGCTGCTGCTTCTGTGCTGCTGCTTCTACGCCGTTCCTCCTGTGCTGCTGTTCCTCCTGTGCTGCTTCTGTGCTGCCGCTGCTGCCGCTGCTGCTGCTGCTGCTGCTGCTGCTTTAAATTTTCTTAACCAGCTATGGCCTGTTGGATTCGGGAGTCTGTCCGTGCCCCCCGAGGGCCTGTCGTCCCCCTGGCTTACAGGGCCTTCTCCTTTAGTGAGTAATACCTTTAAACAGCAGCAGCAGCAGCAGCAGCAACAACAGCCGCAGGAGCAGAAGCAGGAGCAGCAGCAGGAGCAGCAGCAGAGGGTGGAGCAGCAGCAGTAGCACTGGCAACAGCTTCGTACAAGCTGCGTGCTTGTGTTGTGCATGCGCGCATGCATGCATTTTTGGGGCTGGATAATGGTTTTAAATTTATTTCATTTTTTGTTTTGCTGCAGCAAGGATAAACGGTAGCAAAGGGGCCCTGACGCTGGTGCTGAAAATATATGACCAAGTTGTGTGCTTTGTTGGCTGTCATATGCCGGCTTCAGGCGTTAAGGCACGTTAAATTCAAAAGGAGACACCTGTCTCCTTTTGTCTCCTTCCTCCTGTCTGTCTCCTTTTGTCCAGACGAAACGAGACAAGGAGGAGACACCTGTTTCCTTTCTGTCTCCTCCCGTCTGTCTCATTTTTTCTGTCTCTTCGTCTGTCTCCTTTCGCCTGTCTGCTTCTCGTTTTCTCCTGTCTCCTTTTGTCTCCTGTCTGTCTCCTTTTGTCTCCTTTTCCTTTTATCTCTTTCTGTCTCCTCCTGTCTCCCTTTGTCTCTGCTTGTCTTTTTTGTCTCTTTTTGTCTCCTCCCCTCGAATTCATCCCGCTGTCCCCTGCTGCTTTTCTTTGCCTCAATGCATGCATGCATGCATGCATCCATGCATGCATGCATGCATCCCTGCATGCATCTGTATAGTGCATGCATGCATGCATGCATGCATGCATGCATGCATGCATGCACCCATGCATGCATGCGTGCATGCATGCAGCATTTTCCTCACGTGTGGATTTGCCCATTCCCCCCTTCCTTTCCTTCTAACCACAGAGTATATTTCCTTTCTTTTCTTTATTTTCCTTTCTTTTCTTTTCTTTATATCTTTATCTTTCTTTTTGTGTATTTTCTTTTCTGTCTTTCCTTTCTTTTCCCTTCCTTTATTTCTTTTCCTTCCCTTTCTTTTCCCTTCCCTTATTTTTTCCCCTTTCCTTTCTTTTCCCTCCTTTATTTCTTTTCCCTTCCTTTCTTTTCCGCAATATTCCGCAATATTCCGCAATATTCTCTTCCTTCTTCTTTTCCCTTTTTCCCTTTCCCAGGGCCGTTTCCGCGCTCGCCAGTACATTCGCCAAAAACTTGCGCAGGTTTATTCCAAATCAGCAGAAGTTGATTTTTCTCGGGTTTTCCACCACGTTATTTGGGCAGGAGATTTCAACTTTAGACTCCAGGCCTCACCCAAAATATACAGTCAGACCTCCGCCGCCTGCTGCTGCTGCTGCTGCTGCTGCTGCTGCTGCTGCTGCTGCTGCTGCTGGCGCTGGTGCTGGTGCTGGTGCTGGTGCTGCTGCTGCTGCTGCTGGTGGTGCTGGTGCTGGTGGTGGTGGTGCTGCTGGTGGTGGTGGTGCAAGGGCTGCTGCTGGTGCAAGGGCTGCTGCTGCTGGCGCTGCTGCTGGTGCAAGGGCTGCTGCTGCTGCTGCTGCTGGTGCTGCAAGCGCTGCTGGTGGTTGTGGTGCTGGTGGTGGTGGTGCTAGAGGAATGGCTGCTGCTGCTGGTGCAAGGGCTGCTGCTGGCGCTGCTGGTGCTGGTGCTGCTGCTGCTGCTGCTGCTGGTGCTGCTGGTGCTGGTGATGGTGCTGCAGCAGTTGCTGCTGGTGCTGGTGCTGGTGTTGCGGCAGTTGCTGCTGCAGATGCTGCTGCCTAGCTGCAGGCCTTTGCATGAATAGAACCGCCTGCATGCATGGACCCTGGTCTGCTGCTGCTGCTGCTGCTGCTGCTGCTGCTGCTGCTGCTGTTGCTGTTGCTGCTGCAGTGCCGCTGCTGGAGCGTCTCGATATGAAGACTCTCCTGCAATACGACGAATGCAGAGAAGACTTCGGCCAAGATATGGCTCTTCACGTAAACCCCAGCACATGCATGCATGCATGGAGAAGAAAAGTGCATGCATGCATGCATGCATGCATGCATGCATGCATGGAGGATTGTGTTGTGATATCTGGTTTGTTTATGTTGCCATAACCTTCAGCGTTTCCGCTGCTTTCTCATTATCAGTTTTGCCTTTATCTGTGCATGCATGCACGGATGCATGCATGCATGCATCCGTGCATGCATGCATGCATCCCATTGAGCTTGCATTTATGCATGCATGTATGCAAGTATGCATGCAGTGATTATATTCTTGCGTGCATGCATCCCTACAACCCTTGCTGTATGACTGTCTGTAGAATAGTATTTATAAAATGTAATATATATATTATAGATATATAATTGTATAATTAAATGGCTACTATGCATGCATTTTGCATGCGTTTCCGTTGTTTTCAGCAAATGCGCGAGGCCCCAGTAGAGTTTCTGCCCACTTACAAAAAAGCAGACGGGCGCCCCCCTTTAAATACCGACGACCCTGACTGGATCATGAAAGAATATCAAACACAAATGAAAAAGGGAGTTCTGGGACAAAGAAAAATGGTTGAACGGCCCCCCTCGGTGAGGTGGATGGACACCGCCTTGCGGTGTATGCGCAGCTGCCTGCGGTGTATAGGCACCTCCCTGAGCTGCCTATACACCTGAAATTTGTAGTCGTTTTAGGGGGCTCTTGCTGCGCTTGAAAGAAAGCTCCCTAGGGTTTAAAGTAAAGCCCTAGACCCGCCTATAAAAAGCTGCATGCATGCATGCAAGAATGCATGCATGCACACACGAATACATGCATGCATGCACGCATGCATGCACGGATGCACGGATGCATGCACGCACGGATGCACGAATGCATGCATGCACGGATGCACGAATGCATGCATGCACGGATGCACGAATGCATGCATGCATGCGCGAATGCATGCATGCATGCATGCATGCATGCATTCTTGCATGAAGTGTGGGGCTTGTGGGTGCTGCTGCAGTGGTGCGATCGAGTGTTCTTTTGGTCGATGCCTGCCGTCGTGCAGAATTTGGAGGCCATCCCTGGAGCTTACTTTGCAGCCCAGCCGAAGGAGACAAGTAGGGTTTAGGGTTTAGGGTTTAGGGTTTAGGGTGTATGGTTTAGGGTGTAGGGGTTTGGTCTGTCCCTTCTGCTTTCTGTGTCTCCTTCCACTGTCTCCTCATCTGGGGGACAGTTCAGTTTGGATTTTGCTGCCTCCTTTCTGTCTCCTGTCTCCTTTTGCTTATTTCTATCTCCTGGAGTGCTATTCCTTACTGTCCCCTTTTTTTGTCTCCTTTCCACTTGTCTCCTTCCATGCTTCTCTTCTCCATTCGTTTCCTTTTTTTCTGTCTCCCTTCACTTTGTCTCCTTTTTGCCTGTCTCCTTCCTGTATGCCTCCCGCCTACTGTCTCCTTTCTGTCCCTTCTTTTTGCATCTCCCTTCTCGGTGTTTTCTTTCCTTTTGTCTTCCTTTGATGTGTCTCTATTTTGGCTGTCTCCTTTCCGATTGTCTCTTGTTCGTTTGTCTCCTTTCCTTTCTATTTGTCTCCTTTCTATCTGTCTCCGTTCTGTCTGTCTCCTGTTCTTTGCCCTTTCTGTCGCTTCTGTTTGTCGCTTTTCTGTCCCTTCTACTTGTCTCCTTTTGCCTGTCTCCTTTCCATTTCCCCTTCTGTTTGTCTCCTTCCTATTTTTCTCGCTTTTAACTGTCTCCTCAACTGTCTCCTTTCCTTTTTCTGTTTTCCCCTGTCACCTTTCACCTTTCTCCATTCCCCTGTCTGCTTTCCCATGTCTCCTTTCGCCTGTCTCCTTTCCCGTGTCTCCTTTCCCCTGTCTCCTTTCCCATGTCTCCTTTCCCATGTCTCCCTTCCTGCGTCTCCTTTCCCGTGTCTCCTTTCTTCTGTCTCCTTTCTTCTGTCTCCTTTCACCTGTCTCCTTCCAACTGTCTCCTTCCCACTGTCTCCTTTTTGCTGTCTCCTTCCAACTGTCTCCTTTTTGCTGTCTCCTTCGAACTGTCTTCTTCCGCCTGTCTCCTTCCGCCTGTCTCCTTCCAACTCTGTCTCCTCCCAACTCTGTCTCCTCCCAACTCTGTCTCCTTCGAACTCTGTCTCCTCCCAGCTCTGTCTCCTTGTTTTGGTGTCTCCTTGTTTTGCTATCTCCTTCCAGTTCTGTCTCCTTCCAGCTCTCTCCTTGTTTAGGTGTCTCCTTGTTTAGGTGTCTCCTTGTTTAGGTGTCTCCTTGTTTCGGTGTCTCCTTGTTTAGGTGTCTCCTTGCTATGGTGTCTCCTTGCTATGGTGTCTCCTTGTTTGTGTGTCTCCTTGTTTGTGTGTCTCCTTGTTTGTGTGTCTCCTTGTTTGTGTGTCTCCTTGTTTCAGTGTCTCCATGTTTCAGTGTCTCCTTGTTTCAGTGTCTCCTTGTTTCAGTGTCTCCTTGCTTTGGTGTCTCCTCCCAGCTCTGTCTCCTTGTTATGGTGTCTCCTTGTTATGGTGTCTCCTTGTTATGGTGTCTCCTTATTATGGTGTCTCCTGATTTCTGTGTCTCCTGATTTCTGTGTCTCTTTATTTCTGTGTGTGTGGAGGCGTGTTTATGGCGAGTGACCTGTTATGTTGTCTCCTTATAATGTTGTCTCCTTATTATGCTGTCTCCTTATTATATTGTCTCCTTATTTCTCTGTCTCCTTATTTCTCTTTGTGTGTGTGGAGGCGTGTTGATGGCGAGTGACCTGTTATGTTGTCTCCTTATTTCTATGTCTCCTTATTATATTGTCTCCTTATTTCTATGTCTCCTTATTATATTGTCTCCTTATTTCTCTGTCTCCTTATTTCTCTGTCTCCTTATTTCTCTGTCTCCTTATTTCTCTTTGTGTGTGTGGAGGCGTATTGATGGCGAGTGACCTGTTATGTTGTCTCCTTATTATATTGTCTCCTTATTTCTCTGTCTCCTTATTATATTGTCTCCTTATTCCTCTGTCTCCTTATTTCTCTTTGTGTGTGTGGAGGCGTATTGATGGCGAGTGACCTGTTATGTTGTCTCCTTATTATATTGTCTCCTTATTTCTCTGTCTCCTTATTATATTGTCTCCTTATTTCTATGTCTCCTTATTATATTGTCTCTTTATTTCTCTGTCTCCTTATGTATGTGTGGAGGTGTATTGATGGCGAGTGACCTGTTATGTTGTCTCCTTATTATATTGTCTCCTTATTTCTCTGTCTCCTTATTATATTGTCTCCTTATTATATTGTCTCCTTATTTCTCTGTCTCCTTATGTATGTGTGGAGGTGTATTGATGGCGAGTGACCTGTTATGTTATCTCCTTATTATATTGTCTCCTTATTTCTCTGTCTCCTTATTATATTGTCTCCTTATTATATTGTCTCCT
>HG710344.1:1209-15914 GCA_000499725.1 Eimeria brunetti
TCCAGAGCCGGGTAGAGGTCGTCTTAGGGCCTCGCTCTGTGGAGGTTCGGGATATTGCATGCAGCAGAAAGCAACTGCTGGTACGGCTTAGGGTTTAGGGTTTAGGGTTAGGGTTTAGGGTTTAGGGTTTAGGGTTTAGGGTCTATGTATGCGAGTAACAGGCCGTTTCTGAAGCCCCTCGTCTGTATCCCGCCAACCATATCTCTGCATGCATGCATGCACGCATGCATGCATGCATGCGTGCATGCATGCATGCATGCAAAGGGACTATTTTTTTTTGTTTTCAGCTGCGAGTAGTGGAGCAGGAGTTTGGGCTGGAGTTTCTACGATCCGTGGGATTTTATTTGTGCATTGGGAGCTTCGCGTGGAGGGAAGAAGATGTTTATGAATTGTTTGATGGGGAGGAGACACTAGGTGTCTCCTCCACCCCACACGATCCCGAACCCGATCCCCGACACGATCCCAGCGCCGAAGACCCGCCGCCCCACACGAAGGAGACAGCGCAGCAAGGGCCTGCAGCAGCGGAAGGCGCAGCAGCAGCAGCAGCAGCAGCCACAGAAGCAGCAGCACCCCGCAGCAGGCCGGACACAGCAACAGCAGAGACAGCAGAAACAGCAGAAACAGCAGAAACAGTAGAAACGGCAGCAGCCGCAGACGCAGCAGCAGCAGCAGCAGCAACAGCAGCAACAGCAGCAGCAACACCCGCAGCTGCTGCAGCAACACGAGGGTTTATGAAAACCCGCAGGATGTCAGAACCACTTCCTAAGAATATTGGTCAGTCTATACTTTCTCCCCCGCATGCATCCATGCATGCATGCATACATGCATGCATTAATAATAATAATAATAATTATTATTATTATTTCCTGCATGCACTGAGACAGCCCCAAGCAGCAGCTCCCGCTTTCTTAGGTACCTGTTTTTGCCTCTTTGTAGGTTTCGCTGAGGAGGGTTTAAAGGGCAGATGATAGGATAAACCCTAAACCCTAAACCCTTTTTTTCTGTGTGGTAGTTGTTTAGGGTTTAGGGTTTTGGGTTTATCCTATCACTGCACATGCAGTCAGCTGTCTCTTATATATATATATATATATATATAAGTATATCTATATATCTATATATATATCTATATATATTTATTTATATTGATTTATATATATTTGCATGCATGCATGCATTGTGGTGTCTGTCTCCTTTTGTCTCCTCAGGCATGAGGCTGAGTAGACACCAGACTTTCCCTCGCTCCAGCCCTGCCCTGATTCGTACTCACAGCAACAGCAGCAGCAGCAGCAGCAGCAGCAGGAAGAGCAGCAGCAGGAAGAGCAGCAGGAAGAGCAGCAGCAGCAACAAATCCGAGTGGAGCTGGCCAGAAAGGACATGCATCTCAGTCAGGTGCTGTCTCCTTTTTATTATTACTGTCTCCTTCCTCTGTCTCCTTTTTATTATTACTGTCTCCTTCCTCTGTCTCCTTTTTATTATTACTGTCTCCTTCTTCTGTCTCCTTTTTATATTAGTGTCTCCTTCGTATTAGTGTCTCCTTCCTCTGTCTCCTTTTTATTGTTACTGTCTCCTTCCTCTGTCTCCTTTTTATTATTACTGTCTCCTTCCTCTGTCTCCTTTTTATTATTACTGTCTCCTTCTTATTAGTGTCTCCTTCCTCTGTCTCCTTTTCATTATTTGTGTCTCCTTCCTCTGTCTCCTTTTTATATTAGTGTCTCCTTCTTATTAGTGTCTCCTTCCTCTGTCTCCTTTTTATTACTACTGTCTCCTTCCTCTGTCTCCTTTTTATTATTACTGTCTCCTTCCTCTGTCTCCTTTTCATTATTAGTGTCTCCTTCCGCTGTCTCCTTTTTATTACTGTCTCCTTCCTCTGTCTCCTTTTCATTATTAGTGTCTCCTTCCTCTGCCTCCTTTTCATTATTTGTGTCTTCTTCCTCTGTCTCCTCTTTACTAATGTCTCCTTCCCCTGTCTCCTTTTTATTAGTGTCTCCTTCCCCTGTCTCCTTTTTATTAGTGTCTCCTTCCTCTGTCTCCTTTTCCCTCTGCAGCTTTCTGTCTGCTGCCTAATCTTACGGTTTGCACTTGTCTCTGCTAGTTCTGCTGCTGCTGCTGCTGCTGCTGTTGCTGCTGCTGTTGCGAAGGGACAGGGTACCGAGTGTCTCTTTATTGTGCCTTGGGTTTTACATTTCTCGTTTGTATATTGGTGTTTATTATTACTTCATTTGCTGCTACTATTTCTTTTTTCTCTTGTTGTTATCTGTCCCCATCTGTCTCCCTTTACATGCTGTCTCCTTTTGTCTCCTTGCGTTCGCTGCTGTCTCCTCCCGTCTCCCTTTATCTGGTGTCTGTCTCCTTTCATCTGCTGTCTCCTTTGATCTGCTGTCTCCTTGCATCTCCTCTTGTCTCCTGGTTCCTCCCCACTGTCCCTTTGTCTCCTTGTGTCTCCTTTTGGGGGTGTCTCCCTTCCCGCTGCTGTCTGTCCCCTTTTATCTGCTGTCTCCTTTCATCTGCTGCTGTCTCCTTTCACCTGCTGTGTCCTTGTGTCTCCCCGTGTCTCCTCGTGTCTCCGCACAGTCCCTTTGTCTCCAGGTGTCTCCTTGTGTCTCCTTTGGAGGGTGTCTCCTTTCCCGCTGCTGTCTGTCTCCTCCTGTCTCCTGCTGCAGCGTGGGCCTCAACCTCTCCCGCGCCCACACCTGTGTCCCCAATGCTTACCACGTCCAGAGTCTCCTCATTCAACTCGCCGAAGCCGTCACTGCGGCGGGGCTGCAGGCCCAGTAACAGCCCCAGTACAACCGTGCATGCATGCATGCATGCATGCGTGCATGCATGCATGCATATAGGCGTGCGTGCATGCGTGCATGCATGCATGCATGTAGGCGTGCGTGCGTGTATGGGTGCATGCATCTATTTATGCATGCATGCATGCATGCATGCATGCATGTGATTTTGCGTGCGTGCATGCATGCATGCATGCATGCATGCGTGGGCGCATGCATCTATTTATGCGTGCATGCATGCATGCATGCATGCCTTGATACGTGCGTTGGGGGTCGGTGGTGCATGCAAGGATTATTGGGGCTTGGTTTGCCTCTGTAGAGTCATAATGATTTACTTTGAACCCGCATGAGAAGAACCAGCAACTGCTGCAGCGGCAAGGCAAAGGAACTGCCAAAACCCAAGAATAAACTTCAAATAGAAGCGGGAGGCGAGGAGGTGCCTATACACCCGAGGAGGTGCCTATACACCCGAGGAGGTCCCTATACACCGGAGGAGGTGTTTATACACCCCGTAGGTGTTTATACACCTCAGAGGTGCCTGTACACCTCAGAGGTGCCTGTACACTAGAAGAGGTGCCTATACACCTCGGAGGTGCGCATACACCGCAGAGGTGCCTATACACCTCAGAGGCTAGGGAGAACCAAAAGAGAACTGAACAGGCCCACGCCTCAGCTGCTCCCTAGGGAGACACGGGAGACACAAGCTATGCACGCATGCAGAGCTTGGGGCTTGCCGCAGACATGCATGCATGCATGCATGCGTAGTATTGTTGCATGCATGCACGCATGCATGCAACACCAAAGCCAGCCCCAATGCGCCCACGATCCCATGAGGGAGGTGGCATTTGTAAGGCAGAGATAATCTGTCTGTGTCTGTCTGTATAGATTAGTTTCTTTGTTTACGGTTTACATTCTATTATTTATAATATGGAATTAAAATAGAGAATGGGGGTTCATATTCCATTATTTATAATATGGAATTAAAATAGAGAATGGGGGTCCATACTACATTATAAATAATACAGAAATGGGGGGCATGCTGTGTCTGTCTGTAGAGATTAAATTGTTTATCTCCGCCTCTACTTTATTATTTCTAATATAATATATACCCCTTTAGCTTATACTGTATATGTTAGGCCCTCTATATTCTTGTAACAGGAAATATATTTCCTTACACAGCAACTGGAAGTTCTCCTTTATTATTTTTTCACCTTTTGTTTTATGTGAAGGCAGATAGAGGGGGAAAAAAGAGGAAAACAGAAGACAGTAACAAAGGGGAGACAAGCCCTTATATACTATAGGGATAAGAAAGCGAATATCTATAATGTGTATATACTCTATATACTTATAGTATATAAATAATGTGTAATATATGTACATGTCATATATATTTATGTAATATATATAATATATATATATATTCCATGTCTAAATTATATATATATAATGTACATTCTATATATGGGGGTGGGCCCAGGAATGTAATGATTTAAAAGGATATGGAGATCGGGTGTTTGTTCGGCGGGAGCCCGTTAGGGCATTGTTCAGGGTTTAGGGTTTAGCGTTTAGGCCCTAAACCCTAGGGTTTAGGGTTTATAGTTAAACCCTAGGTACGTATCAGCAGTGAGGGTTTAGTGTCTAGCTTTTAAAGGGCTGTTGGCTTTCGGGGGAGGGGCCTGAACAACCACACGCTTCATGTTTAGGGTTTAGGGTTTAGGGATTAGGGTTTAGGGTCTAGGTTTTGTTATAGGGTCTATGTTCAGGGCTTACGGTTTAGGATTAAGGGTTTAGTGTTAAGGGTTTAGGGTTTAGGGTTTCATCCCCACTGGTATCTGAACGAGCCCTTAAGGAACCAAGCCATGCAGTGCTTGCGCTAGGGTATATTGTCTAGGGTTTAGGGTTTAGGGTTTAGGGTTTAGGGTTTTGCATGCAGTCTGCATGCGGCTCGAAGCCCTGGGGCTACCAGCCGCCTTGCATGCACGCTGCAGCGACCGTGTTGGTCTAAAGATGTATTTTTTTCTCTCTTTTCTTTCTAATATTTTTAATTTTATTTTATTATTTGTTAAAGGGAGAATAACAAAATTAGAAAAGGGAAACGGGGGGGCTCAGCGCCCGCCTCCGCCGCCGACAGTGTACAGACACCTGGAGCTGCCTGTACACCCGATACAGCAGCAGCAGCTGCTGCTGTTGCTGCTGCAGGCTGCTTCCAGCCCTGCGCTGCTGCAGCAGCAGCTGCGGCAGTCAGCCCCCTCTGCATGCGCTGCACAGCAGCAGCAGCAGCAGCAGCAGCAGCCGCAGCAACAGCAGCAGCAGCAGCAGCAACCCCAGTGTCTCTCCGTAGGCCCATCGATACACAGAGGAGCAGCAACCACGGTGTACCTTTGCTGCTGTAAAACAAGAGGGGGGGCCTCAGCAGCAGCAGCAGCACAAGGGGATACGGAGCAGCTGCGCCTGCAACAGCAGCAGCAGCAGCAGCAGCAACGGGAGCCAAGATGGACACTTCAGAAGGAAGTGTAGTGCCGTGCGCAGCACCGGATGCTGCTGCAGCAGCAGCAGCTGATGGGCATAACAATGGGAGCAGCAGCAACGGCAGCAGCAGCAACGGCAGCATCTGCTGCTGCCGAGATGGCAGCAGCAGCAGCAGCAGCAGCAGCAACAGCAGCAGCAGCAGCAGCTGCGGCCTGCTGCAGCGTTGCAGCGAGTTTCCGAAGGGGTTTGAGTTGCTGCCTTGCGTGCAGCTTCTGCCGAGCATATCTCCTGCTGCAGCAGCAGCAGCAGCAGCAGCAGCACCTAGGGGCCCCTCTCTAAGGTTTGCTGAGGTGTACATACACCTGGAAGCTGCTTTGCAGTTTTTTCTCTCCAGCCAGCCCCACAAAGTGGAGACAGAAATGGGCCCAATAAGGAAGCTGCAGCGCAGGTGGTTAATCTAACTGTCTCCTTTCTCTCCTGTCTCCTTTGTCTCCCTGTCTCCTTTTTGTCCCTTCTGTCTCTCTTTTGTCTCCTTTTCTCTCACTGTCTCCATTCGTTTCTCCTGTTATTCTGTCTCCGCTTCCGAGCCAGTGCTCCTGTCTCTGTCTCCTTTTGTCTCTGCTGCTGCTGCGCCTGTCTCCTTTGCTGCTGTGTCTGTCTCCTTTGCTGCTGTGTCTGTCTCCTTTGCTGCTGCGCCTGTCTCCTTTGCTGCGGTGTCTGTCTCCTTTTGCTGCTGTGTCTGTCTCCCTTGCTGCTTCCTCTGTCTCCTGAAGAGACATATCAGGTGTATGTACACCTCACGCTTCCTCCCGCCCCCTGCTGCAGCCCTTCGTAGAGACAGAAGGGCTCAGCTTACCTCTTTAGAAGGGCCTAGGGTTTAGGGTTTAGGGTTTAGGGTTTAGGGTTTAGGGTTTAGGGTTTGGGGTTTTTGCTGTCTGACTGCAGCGCGTGGGGAAGCACCCTCATTGCTGCAGCAGCACATCAGCTGCTGACGGAGGCAGCCAAGTCGCACATCTGCACTGCCTACTGCAGCAGCAGCAGCAGCAGCAGCAGCAGTAGCAGCAGCAGCAGCAGCAGCAACAGCAGCAGCAGCAGCAGCAGCAGCTGCACGCAGCAGGACATAGCAGCACCAGCAGCAGAAGCAGCAGCAGGTACAGAAGCAGCAGCAGCAGCAGCAGCAGCAGCAGCAGCAGCAGCATTGGGGTTTCCTTCTGCTGCTGAGGCAGAGAGCAAGGGATTGGCCCTTTTAGGGCTTGCTGCAGACGGGAAGCCGAGGCTGCTGCAGCAGCTGCTGCAGCGGGAGGCGCTGCTGCAGCAGCAAACTATGCAGTGTACGTGCTGCTGCCGCTGCTGCTGCCTCTGCAGTGTCTCCGCAGCTGTCAAGGCCCGCCGCTCTATCTTGATTTCCCTGCTGCAGTTCCTGCAGCAGCAGCGGCTGCTGCAGCAGCTGCCCTTTGAGATGAGGTGGGTCTTCGCGCTGCTGCTGCTGCAGCAGCAGCTGCTGCTGTAGACCGGAGTTTAGGCTGCTGCTGTCTCTTTTGCTGCTGCTGCGGCTGCGCTTGTAGTCCTCGTGTTGCCACTGCTGAAGCTGCTGCTGCTGCTGCTGCTGCTGCTGCAGGCAGGAGGTGGTGGCGCTGCTAGACGAGCTTCGGCTGCAGCTGCATGCGCTGCTGCCACCGCTGCACTGCTGCACTCAGCAGCAAGCCCAGTTGGATAGGAAGGAGCAGGATAAGCTGCTGCAGCAGCAGCAGCAGCAGCAGCGGCAGCAGAAGCAGCAAGAGGCACTCGGCAGCAACAGCAGCAGCAGCCTAGATGAAGCCATCCGCCGCAGCAGCGGGCTCCTCTGCTGCAGCAGCACAACGCAGCAGCAGCTGGAGATGAGGCGGCTGTGGCGGTGCGCCCTGCTGCTGCGGCTGCAGCAAATGCGCGACGAGCAGCAGAGCAGCAGCAACAGCAGCAACAGCAACAACAACAGCAGCAGCAGCACCAACAATGGCAGCAGCGGCACCAACAATGGCGACAGCAGCAGCACCACCGACAATGGAAGCAACACCAACAATGGCAGCAGCAGCAGCGACAGCAGCAGCAGTGACAGCAGCAGCAACAGCAGCAACAGCAGCAGCAGCAGCAGCAGCAGCGACTGGGAAGCCATCTTGCGGCTGCCGTTTGGCGAAGTTGTTGCTGCAGTGCTGCAGCAGCCGCAGGGAATGCTGGAGGTTGTGGAGTGTCTAAGGCGCGCAGTAGATCTGCAGCAGCAGCAGCAGCAGCAGCAGCAAGAGCAGCAGCAGGAAGTGCTGCTGCTGTTTCAGCAATCGGCAGAGGAGACAAAGGATATTGCAGAGTGCAGCAACTGGCTGCAGCTCCTCAACTGTCTCCTCGACTCAGTTATGGCGCTGCTGCTGCTGCTGTTGCTGCTTGTTCTGCTTCTGCTGCTGCTGCCGCTGTCGCGCCTCCTGCTGCTGCTGCGAATTGCTAGTGCGTGTGACAGCCGGTGCCGGGGCGACGGATGATGCTGCTGCAGCAGAGTTGGTGCTGCAGCAGCAGCAGTTGCTGCTGCTGCGGGAGCAGCAGCTGGTGCTTTCCGGCATGCTGTTGCTGCTGCAGCAGGCCTGTTTGTTGTGTTTTTGCTGCTGCTGCAGACTCCCTTGAGCTGCGCGCTGCTGCTGTTTGCTGCCTTGCATGCGACGGCGTGGTAGTTGTGCTGCAGCGGCAGCTGGCAGCAGCAGCAGCAGCAGCAGCAGTCCCTGCCTTCCCGCTGCTGCAGCGGCAGACGCTCGAGGCCTTGGGGCAGGGGGAGCAGCAGAGACACCGCGAGAAGCTGCAGCTGGTGAGGGGAGGAGACAGAGACAGAAGGAGACAGAAAGGAGACAGGAGGAGACAGGAGGAGACAGAAAGGAGACAGGAGGAGACAGGAGGAGACAGAAAGGAGACAGGAAGGAGACAGAAGGAGAGAGAAAGGAGATAGAAAGGAGACAGAAAGGAGACAGAAAGGAGACAGAAAGGACACAGAAGGAGACAGAAAGGAGACAGAAAGAGAGGGAAAAGGAGACAGAAAGGAGACAGAAAGGAGACAGAAAGAGGGGAAAAAGGAGACAGAAAGGAGACAGAAAGGGGACAGAAAGAGAAGAAAAATGAGACAGAAAAAAGGCAGAAAGGAGGCAGAAAGGAGACAGAAAGAGACAAAAAAGGAGACAGAATGGAGACAGAATGGAGACAGAAAGGAGATACTAGGGGAAACACATGAGGAGACAGATAAAGAAGCTGATGGGGAGACAGAAACGGAGACAGGGCCTAGAGAGACAGATGGAGAGAGAGGAGGAGACAGCCGCAGAAAAGGAGACAGTTGGAGACAGAGACAGAGACAGAAACAAATAGGGGGGGATGGAAATGATAAGAGCTTAAATTTAAATGCAAAATGAGGCAGAGACAGACAGGAGCAGGAGACAGATAAACAGCACAAAAGAAAAGGGAGACAGATGCAAGAAACGCTTGCCGCTTGCTGCTCTCGCTGCTGCTGCACTTGCTGCTGCTGCTGCTGCTGCTGCTGCTGCAGGAATGTCTCTGCGCTGCATTTCGGTCCTGCGAGGGGGTGCTACGTCTTTGCGAATTGCTGCGGCCGTCGGAGGCCTCTCTCCGTGTCTTAGCTGAGCAGCAGCAGCAGCAGCAGCAGCAGCAGCTGCAGCAGCTGCAGCAGCTGCAGCTGCAGCAGCAACTGCAGCACCTGCAGCAGCAGCAGCAGGACCTTTTCCCGGGTTCTGCTGATATGGCAGCAGCCACAGCAAGCCCGAGCTGCTACGTTGCTGCGGAGGGAGGGCCCTTGCTGCTGTCGCCGCTGCAGCAGCAAGCGCTGCAGCGGCTGCTGCTGCTGCAGCAAGACACACAAGCCCGGGTTCTGTGCAGGGCCCGTATTGTCGAAGACACCGCAGCGTCCGTTCGGAGCGGTGGAGCCCCCAAGCTTGCAGGTAGGGGCTAGGGTTTAGGGTTTAGGGTTTGGGGTCTGGGGTTTAGGGTTTAGGGTTTAGGGTTTAGGGTTTAGGGTTTAGGGTTTGGGGGAGCCGAATAAGAAGCATTTGAGGCGCTTCAAGGGCGCGGGAGGGACACTTAATAACTTTAGCAAAACACTAAGCCCCAAACCAGTAGGTTGCAGCACTATGTAAGTTTACTGCTGCTGCTGCTACTGCTGTTGCTGCTGCTGCTGCTGTTGCTGCTGCTGCTGCTGCTGCTGCAGTTTCTTCAACACCGCTGACGGCAGCCCTGGCGGCGTCCTTCGAAGATGCGCCGACTTTGCTGCTCATCGCCGTTTGCAATTCGCGGCGTGCAGCAGCAGCAGAGCAGCAGCAGCAGCAGCAGCAACAGCAGCAGCAGCAGCAGCAGCAGCAGGGTTTGGGGCCTATAGACCCAACTGACGCCTGGGGAGGCCTTCTGCCGGGGCCTCTGCAGCGCCAGCTGCTTGACCCTCCCCTTACCATGGAGCTGCTGCTGCAGCGCATGCAAGTAAGCTGCTGCTGCTGCTGCTGCTGCTGCAGCAGGCACGGAGCTAGCTGAAACAGCAGGTGGTGAAGTGAAAGGATACAGTGCAGCTAACACCAGCTAAGGGTTTAGGGTTTAGGGTTTAGTGTTGCCTTCTCCATTACATGAAGAGACACTGCATTTGCTTCCGGCTGCAGCGAAAGCCGCTGCTGCTGCCAACTTTTTCTGCCTGGTGCTGCTGCTTTTGCTGCTGCTGCTGCCGCTGCTGCTGCTGTTTTTGACGCTGCTGCTGCTGGCTGCAGGACTCCCCCTCCCTTTTGGAGTCAGTCGTTGCCTTTTTGTCTCTGGCGCTCGTGAGCGACCCGTCGGCCTACGCTGAGTCTGCTGCTGGGGGTTCTGCTGCAGCAGCAGCAGCTGCTGCTGCTGTGGGGCCTGCTGCTGCTGGGGCGGCGTCAGCTGTACATACACCCCACGCCCACAAGGGACGACAAGGGGCCGTTGGGTTTTTCTCCGCACTCGCGCTGCTGCCTCCTGCTGCTCTCCGTCTCTGTTTGCTGTAGGCCGTGCCTTGCTGCTGCTGCTGCTGCTGCTGTTTCTGCTGCTGCTGCTGCTGCTGCTGTTCCTGCTGCTGCTGCTGCTGCTGCTGCTGACAGAAATGATGGGGTAGTGCGATGTTTCTTTGTTGTGTGCAGGACTCTCCATGAGCTCGAAGCATCTCAGCCTGGGGAAGACAGCAGCAGCAGCAGCAGCAGCAACAGCAACAACGGCAGCGGCTGCTGCTGCAGCCACGTGAGATGGATTGTGCTGCTGCTGCTGGGGGTCTGCAAAGCCCTGCAGCTGGGAGAGCAGCAGACTGTTACAGGAGCTGCCTGGTAAGAACTGCTGCTGCTGCTGCTGCTGCTGCTGCCGCTGCTGCTGCTGCTGCTGCTGCCCTTCTGCCTTTGTTTTTCCGTTTATAGTGAAGGCGGTTTTGCTGGCTGGGGTTTCCGCCTCGTCCGCAGCTGCTGATGCTGCTGCTGCCTACCTGCTGCTGCTGCTGCTGCTGCTGCTGCTGCAGGGTTGAGGTGCTGCAAAGCCACGCCATAGACCTCCAAGCCGAAGACGTGCTGGTCCCCCTTGAACTTGCAGGGCAAGCATCTTGCTGCTGCTGCTGCTGCTGTTGCTGCTGCTGTTGCTGCTGCTGTTGTTGCTGCTGGTTTCATCGTTGCTGGTGGTGCTGCTGCTACCGCTGCAGCAGATTCCTCTCGCCGCCGTTTCTGCGCCTTCCCTTCGCTTTTTACTCTTGCTGCTTTTTTTTGCTGCTAATTCAGCTGCTTCAGCTGCTTCTGCTGCTTCTGCTGCTTCTGCTGCTGCTGCTGCTGCTGCTGTCACAGGGAAGGCGCGGAACCCGCGCTTGATGCGGTGTATAGGGAGCTTGTTACTGTTTCTGAAAACCCGAGTAAGTGCCATTACAGCAGCAGCAGCAGCAGCGGCAGGTGTAGCAGCAGCAGCAGCAGCAGGAGCTATACCGGCAGCAGCAAGAGTAAATCGCTGCGTTTTTGCTGCTGCTGCTGCAGGGTATTCGTGGCCGATTCGGGTGCATGCAATGGGCCTCGCAAGGGCTTGCAGGCCACTGAACAGCAGCAGCTGCAGCAGCAGCAGCAGGCGGCTGCAGGAGCAGCTGCAGCAGCAGCTGGTGCTGCACTTCCCTTCCCACGTTTTGCCCGACGACCCTGGGCTGTCTCTTTGCTGTCTCCATCTGCAGCGGCTAGCTGGGTAAGTGCAGCAGCACTGCATGCGTGGAAGCAACAGCAGCAGCAGCAGGTTTTATTGTTGCTGCTGCAGGTGCAGCAGCAAGGCGTGTCTCTGCTGGGTTTTGCTGCAGCTTCCCCTCGGAGGTGCCGCTGCCTCCCTCTGAGCTGCTGGTGAAGGTGCTGCAGCAGCAGCAGCAGCAGATGCAGCAGATGCAGCAGAAGGGCGGCAGCTTGTCTTGCGGAGGTGGGTATATCTAGCCTTGCTGCTGCTGCTGCTGTCCCCTTGTAGCTGCTTCTTCTCTGCTGCTGCTGCTGCAGCTGCTGCTGCTGCTCCGCTGGCTTGTCGCTGGCGCAGCAGGATCTGTAGTCCGGCGGTATCCCTTTGTCTTTGTCACAGCAGCAGCAGCAGGTGCAGCAGCAGCAACTGCTGCTGCCGCCGCAGCAGCAGCAGCAGCAGCAAGGCGTGTCTTTCTTGCTGTGCCTGCAGAGCGTCTGTCTTTGCTGCGGCTGCTTCGGGTGTCTGCCCAGCTGCTGCCGCCTTTGCTGCTGTCTGAGGGGATATCGACGGTTTCATTTAAGGTGGGATTGGAGTGTACATGCAGCTCCTATAGTGCGATTGGAGTGTATAGGCAGCTCCCATAGTGAGGTTGGAGTGTATGTGCAGCTGCTGTAGTGATATTGGAGTGTATAGGCAGCTCCTATAGTAATATTGGAGTGTATATGCAGCTCCTATAGTGGTGTTGGAGTGTATATGCAGCTCTTATAGTGATATTGTAGTGTATGTACAGCTCCTTTAGTGATATTGGGGTGTAGAGGCAGCTGCCATAGTGGAATTGGAGTGTATAGGCAGCTCCTATAGTGAAACTGGAGTGTATATGCAGCTCCTATACAGATCAGCAGTGCAGCAGGAAGCAGCAAGCTGCTGCAGGTGTCTCCTTTTGGAACCAGTATTATCTGTCTCCTTTTGTCTGTCTGTCTCCTTTTGTCTCCGTTTTTAAGGCCTTCTGGCTGTTAGTCTTTGAGGCGGATAAGGCACTGTGGGAAGCCGTCATTAAGGCAGCAGGTGTGTCTCCTGTCTCCTTTTTGTTTAATTAACTGTCTCCTTCCTTGTCTCCTCTGTCTCCTTCCTGTATCTTCTGTCTCCTTCTCTACCTCCTCCCCTGTCTCCTTCCCTCTTTCTCTGTCTCCTCCTGTCTCCTCTCAGTCCGCCTCCGTTTGCTGCTGTCTCCTCTTAAGTGCTGTCTGATGCTTGTGCTGCTGTTGCTGCTGCTGCTGCAGATGCTGCTGCCCACAGCAGCAGCACCTGCCTCTACCCCGCAGCAGCAGCAGCGGAAGCACAAATGCAAGCAGCGCCGGCTATTCACGCTGCAGCAGCAGCAGCGCAACCGTCCGCACCAGCAGCAGCAGCAGCACCAGCAGCAGCAGCAGCAGCAGCAGCAGCAGCAGAACAAGGCAGCTCGTTGGATCTGCATGCAAGTTTGCTGCTGCGGACCCTGTTTTATGAACTCGTGTGTCAGTATGGTCCAGCCATTCTGGCGCTGCCCCCTGCTGCCCCTCCCGATGACTGTCTCCTTGCTGCTGCTGCTGAGGTGCAGCAGCAGCTGCCGCAGCAGGTGCGGCTGCTGCTGCGGCACTATGTCTCCGCGCAGCAGCAGCGCCTTGCAGGAATCGCTGCAGCAGCAAACTGAAAGCTCTAGGGACAGCAGCAACCGCTGCATTTAGCAGCAGCAGCAGCTGCATCTAGCAGCCGCAGCAGCTGCAGCAGCCAGCCGCAGCAACTGCAGCAACTGCAGCAGCGGCATCTAAGGAAGGCCCTGCAGCAGCAGCAGCACTGTGCCTGTTCTCCCTTCTTTGAAGGGTGAGGAGACACAAACGAGACAATAAAGCCTTGTCTCCGTTTCACCAGAAACAGATCGTGCTGCTGCAGCTGGTGCTGCTGCTGACGCTGCTGCTGCTGACGCTGCTGCTGCTGACGCTGCTGCTGCTGATGCTGCTGCTGCTTCGGCCAACAAACCTTTTGTCTCTGGCGCACCAGAGGCTGTCTTTAGCTTTTGCTGCCGCCCGGTCCATCACTACACTGCTGCTGCTGCCGCTGCTGCTGCTGCTGCTGCTGCTGCTGCTGCAGCTGCTGTGTCTATGGTGCCTATACACCTGAAGCTGTCTCCAACCTGCCTGTACACCTGAAACTCCCTGCCCCCACGCTTTTACACTTCACAGGGCATCTTGACAGAAGGTGTCTCCTTAGACAACAAAGTGTCTCCTCAGTGCAGGCAGCAGACAACCAAGTGTCTCCTTAATGGTCTGTCTCCTTAAGCAACAGCAAAGTGTCTCCTTAGGCAGCAAGGTGTCTCCACAGACAACGAAATGTCTCCTTAGGCAACCAAGTGTCTCCTTAGGGCAGCAAAGTGTCTCCACAGGCAGCAAAGTGTCTCCTTAAGCAGCAAAGTGCTCATTATAAGAAAAGTGTCTCCTTAGACGAGGAAGTGTCTCCTTCGGCAGCAAAGTGTCTCCTCAGACGATGAAGTGTCTCCTTACAGCAGCAAGAAGGAGACAGGGCAGCCCACAGCCCCCAGCTGTCTCCGCACGCCGGCAGCAGCGCAGCTAGCTGCCACTAGCAGCAGCTAGCTGCCACTAGCAGCAGCTAGCTGCTACTAGCAGCAGCTAGCTGTGACTACCAGCAGCTAGCTGTGGCTAGCAGCAGCTAGCTGCAACTAGCAGCGGCTAGCTGTGACTAGCTAGAGGAGTTATATTCCATCTCTGCGCAAAGCCTGTCTCTTAGGACGGCAGCTAGTTGCAGCTAGCTGCAGCAGCTAGCTAGCTGCTGCTGCAGCTAGCTGCAGCTAGCTGCGCCCGTGTTGCTGGGCTGCTGCAGTTTCTTAGTATGTCTTCACCTCTGCAACTGAATTAAATTAACCCTAACGAGGGGACTGTCTCCTGTTGTTTGTTTGCCTGTCTCCTCGTCTGTCTGCTGCCTTCGAAGCCCGCTGCTGCTGCTGCTGCTGCTGCTGTTGCTGCTGCTGCTGCTGCTGCTGTTGCTGCTGCTGCTGCTGTTGCTGCTGCTGCTGCTGCTGCTGCTGCTGCTGCTGCAGCTGAGGGCCTTTTCTAGCAGCTGTCTCTTCGTGTGTCTCCTGATGCTTGTCCCGCTGCTGCAGTGTCGGGCAGCAGCAAGATAGACTACAGCAGCAGCAGCAGCACAGGGCGCAGCAGCAGCACAGGGCCCAGCAGCAGCAACGAAACGAGCGGCAGCAGCAAGACACGC
>HG710346.1:7500-10260 GCA_000499725.1 Eimeria brunetti
GCTGGATGTGCTGCTGTGGGAGGCACAGTTTGAGCAGCAACAGAAGCAGCAGCAGCAGCAGCACGGGGGAGCAGCCCGGCTTTGCGGGGTGCTGCTGCTGCTGCTTGATGCTGCAACTGAGGAAATAGGAAGCAGTCTGCAGCAGCAGCACCTCATGCAGCAGCAGCAGCAGCAACAGCAGCAGGAGCAACAGCAGCAGCAACAGCAGCAGCAGCAGCAGCAGCAACAGGAGGAGCAGCAGCACATCCAGTCGCAGCACGGCGCGCAACAACCCACTATTCAGCAACCGCAGGAACAGCTGCAGCAGCAGCAACAGCAGCAGCAGCAGCAGCAACATCAAATTCTGTCGCAGCAAGGTGCGCAGCACCCCACCTTCCAGCAACAGCAACAGCAGCAGCAGCAGCAGCAGCAGCAGGAGCAACACAGACGACATGTTCAGGGACTTGCTGCTGCTGCAGCACCCCCGGCGCAGCCAAAGCTGCGGCGCCGGAAGCAGCCGCTGCTGCAGCTGCTGCCGGATTCAGGGCTGAGTGTCAGCAGCAGCAGCAGCAGCATCAGCAGCAGCAACGGGACGCTTCCCTTTTGCAGCCGTGCAGCAGACCGTTTAACTGCTGCTGCTTCTGTTGCATCGGCTGCTGCTGCTGCTGCCTCGCCGGCAGCAGGAGCAACCCGAAAGGAAAGCGATAGAAGCCCCCAAGCCAGGCCTGCTGCTGCAGCAGCAGGTGCAGCAGCAGCAGCAGCAGTCCTCGCCTCCTACAGCACCGGCGTTGACTTAAGCAGCAGCAAGGAACGGCAGCAGGAGCGGTTGGTGCTGCTGCCAACTGCAGCGCAGCAGGAAGTATTCTTGCTTCTGGATCTGCTGCAGCAGCTGCAGCAGAATTCAGCCCCCAGTGCCTTGCTGCCGCGTATAGTGCGTCTGCTGCTGCTGCATCAGAAGGCTCACGACATCTTAAATCCCAACGAGCACTGCAGCAACAGCAGCAGCAGCAACAGCAGCAGCAGCAACAGCAGCAGCAGCAGCAGCGGCGGCGGTTGCTGCTGCCCCTCCTGCAGCAGCAGATCAATGCTTGCTGGCTGCTGTGCTCTGTGTGAACACACCGTCTCTCTTATCAGCTGCTGCTGCAGCCAACGCATGCAAGGGGACTTGCTGCCCCTGCTGCTGGTGGTGCTGCACTGCACTCCTCCCAGCAGCAGCAGCAGCAGCAACAGCAGAAGCAACAGCAGCAGCTACAGCAGCTGCTGCAGCGGCGTGCTGGAGCTGCTGCGGGTAATTTCAGTCGTTGCAAGACAGTGTCCTCCTGGGCCTGCGAAGCAGCGGGCAGCTGCTGCTGTTGCTGCTGCATGCGCAGCGGCGCAGCAGCAGCAGCAGCAGCAGCAGCAGCAGCAGCAGCATGGCCACTGGAGGCGATTCCGGAAGCCGCAGCACCAGATGCAGGAGGGGGGAATCCTGCAGTCGGTTTGCAGCGCCCTTAGCAGCGCGCAGCACGCGCTGCAGCAGCAGCAGCAGCAGCGGCAGCAGCAGCAACTGCAGCAGCAGCAGTCCGATGCATGCAGCCGCCGCACAGGAGGCGTACAGTTCAGCAGAGTAGGCAGCAGCATTTGGGCTGGCCGTCGGTCTCTAGGAGATGTATTTTCCCCTTTTGCCCATTCTTGTAAGCAGCAGCAGCAGCAGCAGCGAAAGCAGCAGCAGCAGCAGCAACAGCAACAGCAGCAGATACAGCAGTAGCAGCAGCAGCTGCTGCTGCGGCAGCATCTTTGTCAGTGCTGGTGTTTGTGTCTTGAGAGCGCCGCTGCAGGCAGCACAGTGACCCTGGCGTCGACTACTGCAGCAGTAGCAGCAGCAGCAGCAGCAGCAGCAGCAGCAGCAGCAGCAGCAGCATGGAGACACGCGCACTGGCGGCAGCTGAAATCGGCTCCTGCTGCAACAAGAGTCACAATGGACATGCGCCTGAGGCTATGGAGCTCTGCACAGCGGTACCCGCTGCTGCTGCTGCTGCGATGGCTGCTGCTGCTGCTGCTGCTGCTGCTTTTTCTGCTGAGCCTGATTCTGCTGCTGCTGCTGCTGCTGCTGCTCCTGGTCCTTGCTGCTGCTCGTGCCGCTGCTCACCGTCCAGTTGGGCTTGAATGCGCCTTGAACCGCTGCAGTGTCCCCTCACTCGTTTTGCTGCTGCTGCTGCTGCTGTGCTGCTGCTGCTGCTGCTGCGCTGTTGCTGCTGCTGCTGCTGCTGCAGCGGCCGGGTGGCCTGTTGGGAGGATTGGTGGCAGAAGCTGCACGGACTGTACATACACCGCAGCAGCGTGGCGTGTGTTGCTGCTGTTGCGCCGTTGGCTAAGTGTGCTGCTGCTGCTGCTGCTGCCGGTGCTGCTGGCGCAGCAACAGCGGCGGCTGCTCCCTCTACAGAAGAGCCAGCAGAAGCAGCAGCAGCAGCAGGTGCTGCTGCTGCTGCTGCTGCTGCTGAAGTAGCAGACAAGCTGTTTGCTGTCGCCTTTTGCGCTGATTGTTTTTCCTTGAGTGCAGCGCAGCACCTGGAGGCTCTTGCAGCTATTAAGTGAGGCAGAGATTCAGCAGCAGCAGCAGCAGCAACAGCAGCAACAGCAGCAACAGCAGCAACAGCAGCAGCAACAGCAGCAATCGCAGAAAGAAAGGCAGATCAGTGGAGCGGTGTGGGGTCGCGATTGTGCTGTCGAGGCGCTGTCTCAGTTCTATTTTCTCTGCTGCTGCTGCTGCTGCTGTTGCTGCTGCTGCTGCTGCTGCTGCTG
>HG710352.1:12243-71868 GCA_000499725.1 Eimeria brunetti
TTGCTGCTTCTGTTTCCGTTTCCCCGTCGCTGGAAGCAGCGTCGGACTCCTCTTCTGCTGCAGCTGCTACTGCAGCAGCAGCAGCAGCTGCTGCTGCTGCTGCTGCACCTTCCCCTTCTGCCTCACCCTCTTCTGAATGCAAAGAGGTGGCCCTAAGGAAATCTACCATTTTCTGCAGCCTCTCAGCAGCAGCCCCATTTGCATGATTATACAAATCATGAATATTGTCATTATTGTACAATTCATGCATATTATCTTCTTCATCAGAGGGGGGCCCCTGCCTCCCATTTGCTGCTGCAGCAGATACAGAGGAACGGCCCCATACAGCGTCAAAGGCCCCAGGAATATCTTCGCCGCTGCAGCATTCTTCCTTAGGGAGCTCAGGCAGCATATCAGCCTGTGCTGCTGCTGCTGCTGCTGCCGCTGCAGTTGCTGCTGCTGCTGCTGCTGCGTCCTGCTGCTGCTTCGCGCGAGGAGTGCTTGAAGCAGAAACCGGCTGTCTGCAAATTTCATGTTTTTTGTCTGTTTCTTTTTCTTCATCGCTGTCGACGAGGAAATGCCACTGTGAGACTTTGGTTTCTTGTGTGTTTCCCTTTTCTTTTTCTTTTTCCTTTTCTTTTTGCATCTGCACTGGGCTCTGTTTTTCTGCATAAATATGAATATTCTCTTCAAACATCTGCCCCTCAGCTTCCCACTCATGTTCTCGCACGATCGTTTCTAAGAGGGCCGACCGTTGCCGCCGTTTTGACTGGCCCGGGGGGGGGCCCATGATTTCTATTTCTATTTTCTCTCTATCAGAGGCATCAGCAGCAGCAGCAGCAGCAGCAGCAGGGGGGGCCCCCACCTCTGTCAGTCGGAAGGGGCTAGTAACACGCAGCTGCTCTTGGAGGCGGGCTTTCTGCGCCTGAGAGGCAGCAGCTTCCAGCGAGAATAAAGTTGCAATATGGCGGCGATCTTCTCTGAAAACGTAGAGAAAGCAGAGGGAATAGGTGGGAATGTATACGCATTTCTATGTTTATATGCTTATTTATATGCATTATACTTGCATATTTGTAGATTTATATTTATATTCAGATTCAGATTTTGACGTACAGATGTACAGGTATATAATATGCCCCTGTATGTGAAGTGCCAACTGTGTAGGTGGAAAGCAGCAACCTCTTTGTCTTCCCCAGGCCCCAAAAGAAGTAAAAACTAAAATGATATTGCTTTATCAAAACATGAATAGACAGGATACAAGGGAAAATGAGTTAGAAAGCAGATTCATCTTCTCACCTGACAGAAGCTTGCCCCTCCTCTTCTGCTGCCGTAGCCAGAGCCGGCACCGGCCTTCTGCTTTCTGCTGCTTTCCCCCCCAGCCTCAAGGGAGGAATGTAAAGGTAATGTTCGGGAATGAGCCCTTCTCGCTGCTGCTGCGGCGAAGGTGCAAATCGGCTTTCTAGCGACGGGCGCCGGGAGGAGGGGGGGGTGCAGGAAGCTGAAATGGGCAGATCTTCTGCAACAAACCCCCAAAAAAGGAAGAAACTACAAAAACTTTAATTCGAATTCAAGAGATATTCTGCTCTGCTGTAGGGTGATGAATACTTGAACTTGAATGCATGCAACGGCGTGCGGGAACATAATACCCCCGTGAAAGGAATAAATATGTTTTTCCTGAATTCATGTTCCTTCACCCTTTAATTTTACTTTAGTTCATATTTCCTTATTTCTGTTGATTTAGGGGTAGAAGTTACCATGTATGCTGTCGGTGGGCTCAAAAGAAACAGAGAGGCATTCTTCCTCTGTCTGTGATGCCAAAGCAGAACCAATTTCTTGTTGCTGCTGCCGTTCTTGTTGTTGATAATGTTCTTCTTCTTCTTCTCGCTGCTGCTGCTGCTGCTGTTGCTGCTGCTGCTGCTGATAAGGATTCTTAGCTTCAGCGCTGAATACATCAGCTTCCTCGTTTCTTAAGGTGAAATCATCGTCTATCAACCCCAATAATATTTTTTCAAAGGTGGGAGGGGGGAGGTGACGAGGGGATATTACCTTTTTGGGGGGGGGCCGAGGGGGAGGTTTTCTCTGTACTTGTTTGACGGGCGAGAGAACAGCTCCTTCTTTTCTTTTTTCTTTGTTGTTTTCCCCTTTGGATTTGCTGTGGGTCCTACTATGGCTGCTCGACCTTTTGGCTTTGCTTTCTGTCGATTCCCCTTTGTTTTTCTTTCTCTCCGATCTTCCTCGAGAGCGAGAAAGAGGAACAAAAGTTTGATTTTCTCCAGTTTCCCCTCTGTTGCTTTCTCTGCCTCCCCCGCTGGCGCCCCTATGGGGGCCAGATACAGATGCATGCAAGGTAGAAGAGGAATCTAAGGGAGAAGAAGCAGAATTCAACCAAGTCCGAGCCGCTAGGGCGGGGCTGCTTACTCTTCGCCTCCCTGAAATCTGAGAAATAACACTGGGGCTCCTGGATCCCTCCGACGGCGGGGTCTTAGGCGAGCGCTGAGCCAGCAATTTCATGAAGGCAGGAGAGGTGGGCCTCTCTGTTGCTGAAGATTTGGGCCGGTGGCTGCGAGAGGAAGAGTTAAGAGAAGGGGCATACTCCCTCCTCCCCTCAGGGGCCCCCAAGGTAGTGTTTCCCCTCAGCGCTTCAAAGGCTGCAGGCTGGGTAGGGGGGGGGCCCACTAAGGACTCCGCCGCCAAAGAAGGGCGCAGGCGGGCCCCTGAATCTAGGCGCCGGCTAGAGCGGAAGGAGGAGTAGCTCTCCATTGTGAATGTTGAAAAAATTCAATTCAAATCCGGTGTTTCTACGCCCTTTGCATTGCAAATGGGAAAGTTCAGATTTCAGCCGGTGTTTGCGTCTGTGCCTGTGCTCGGCTGCACAGAAAACAATAAACTCAGCAAAAATAAAACAGAAAAAAATCTAATTAATGAAAAGGCATAACTTTTTTTCTGGGGCTGTTTCAAAGGCTGGTGGTCTGCGGAAACCAATACGCGCTTCCTCAACATCCGGGTGCTGCACTCAGCGGATATTCCCCAGGATGTCTTAAAATATCAAAGAAAGATCTTTAAACATATTCCGATTTCGTATTTTTCGCAAAAGAAGAAGAATTATAGTAATTCCAACCTGCTCTGACCGGCCCTGACCCCGCCCTGAGCCGACACCACACTGCGGTGTCGAGCCTCCCCGCTAGCCCCGGCCTGTGTCGGCGGCCGTGCGCTCTTGGCCTATTGGCCCTAATTCGGGTATAAACTGACACGATTTCTTCCTAGTAACATGACATATTTTATTAAATCTGCATACCAGACACCTAGGGCTCCCGTTGGAGGTCCATAGTAGGGAGGGCGCACTACAGACATGACTGACTTGCGGAAATAGGGTAGGAAGGGGGCAGAGGAATAACTCGCACCAGGGAATTAGAAGGAGAAAAGAAATAATACTAATAATCTACTGTTAGGCTTAAACCGAGTTCATACCTTGAACAACTTCATAATCGGTGAATTGCAAGAAATTTCCCAACGGTCACGCAGCCCGCTGGCCTGCGATCAGCCCAGCCCCCGGTCATCGTATGCTCATGCGTGTGCGGCCGACAGGCCATGTATGTTTCTTTCCTTGTCTGAATAGAGAGAAATATGAATATATAAATCCAAGTTTATTTTTTATTCAATCTGAAGTCTCATCACGTTGAAACACAGCACCAAACAGAGCGAAGCAGCTCGTCGGGTTAGTGTTTTCAGCCGCAGCCGCTGAGCCTCTGAACGGAGGTCAAGATCTCCGTCTACCTCGCCCTACTAATGCAAAATCAGTTTTATTTTTCGTGATGTTTCAACAAATAGCTAAACGTTTCGTCTTTTCTGGCCTTCCTTCTTGGACCTGAGTGAGCGCGCGCCAGCCAGCTGCCTCGGCTGCGCGTTGAGCCTGTATCGGCGCCTGTCATAAGGATGGGCGAAGAAGGAAAAGGATAATCAAATTAGTTACCTTTGTACTTTAGCAGCAATGTCAAAAACCTTGAATTCGCCCTGCACGCTGGGCCCTGCGGGCGACCCGGCGCCCGTTAGGTCCCCGAAGGCCAGCGAAACGCCTGAGACAACCCCCCCGGCTGATTTGGGTTTAGGGGTTAATGCAGTGGAAGAACAGGTAAGAAAGTTGCTGCTTTTGTCTATACACTTTGTCGATTCATCAGCTCTATGGGGGCCTCCTTCTCATTTCCCCTGTGCGGGTGTGTGTATATGAATAAGTGCCGATGGTATGCTGTCTGTTTTTGCATGTGTTTGGCTCTGTCACTCGTCTCACTCTGCATGTATTTGTCGCATCTCTTCATATTTATTTGTCCTCGCGTATTGTATTTCTTCATACAGTTGAATTGGGGTTCGAACGCCATGCCTATTCTCTGTTCATTTCTTTTTCTCCTTCCCTTGCTTTGCAGCTTGAACAGCTAACACAGCTGGTGCAAAAACTCACAGCTCGTATAGCGAGTGAAGAAGATTCCAGGGAGCTCCTGCGGGCTCAGCTAGACGAAGCTTATGCGGCAAGTTCCTAGCACAGATAGAGCCAGAAAGCAATAATGCATTTTTCTGACATTTCATTGTTTCATTGGCCGTGAGAGCAGTTGCAGCATAAACTGTTGTATATGTTGTACCCATTGTTTACACATACCCACCTACTTAATAGGGCTTAATGAGGTTCATTCGTGTTTATTTGTTGGGGATTAGTGGGGGAATATATATATATTTATATATATATGGTATTATGCTGCGCATTTCCATTTGATGCTGTTTGCAGCAACTGGCAAATGCCCGCACTGAACAGCCAATAGCCTACGAGGGGGGCCGCCCTATGCAGCAAGGAATTACGTAAGAACACCTATCTGCTGCCTGTTACACAGCAGAATAAATGCTGTTTGCTGCAGTGTTGTTTCTTTTAAGGCTTTTTGTTGCAATGCAACTCAGTGTGCCTTTTTTGTGCGCTTTCTATCGCAGGTGGCATGAGACAAATCATCAGCAACTGACAAATGTAAGCAGTACAGCCGCTGTGCATTACTACTATGATTTTGCCTGTTTCAAACTGTAGCTGACAATAAAAGGGGGTCTGCGGTTAAGGAAATTTGCTGCCTTCCTTGCTGATAAACCCTAGACCCTCAGCCTTAAACCCTAAGGTGCAGTGCATGCAGTGCAAACAGCTATGTTGCATAACCCCTACTTCCTTGATTTGCACTTTTTTTCAGGCAACAAGAACGGCAGAAGAGCTCCAGTACTTGCTGGAGGAAGAGCGCGCGAGAAATGCAGAAATGCGCATGCAATACGAGCGGCAGCTGAAGCTGATTCGCAACGGAATACAGAAAGAAAAGAGAGATTTGAAGCAAACACTGGTTCAGCAGGTCGACTTCATCGTTAGAAAGTACAGAAACCTCGCCACAGAGGCAGTCGAAACGGCTCGCCAAGAACGCCAAAAAGTTCAGACTGAGAGAATTAAGGCGCGAGAATTGGCAGAGAACGCATGCAGAAACTTTGAAAAAGATTTAAAGGAACGGACGAGGGTACGTCGAGGCCTATTCAGTTTTTTATACATTTTTGCTTGCCAGTGACAAAATATACAGCGGCTGTATGCATTATGCCTCTTGCAGATTGTCATTTGATATTGCATTGAATGTATTGGCTGTTTGCTGTTTATTTTCAGAAAGCCCTGGAAGAATACCGTCAACTGGCGCAAGAAGCTCATAAGGCAGCACAAGCTGAGCGTGAGGAACTTCGCACAAAATGGTGAGGCAGAAAAAATTATCTGCTTTTCCTCCTTACTATTAACTGCTATATCAGCTTATTGCACATGCTAATGGAAAACGGCAGCTGTAGAATACAGTGTGTATATATCTTTGAATGTATCATATATAGTAAGTAGAAGAGCTGTGAATCTATTATATATATATATAATTTTGAGTTCAATAAACGGCTGGTCCCTTTCCTGTGCAGTGCAAACCTCGAGAAAGCTATGATCAGCAAACGGCAGCAATTTGACGCTCTCGTCATTCGCGTGAGTTGAAGAGAATTTCTTTTATATATTAATCTTGTAAACTATACCCCCTCATCTGGCTTTGATATCCTTCAGGATATATGCATAGTATACAGTACATATTGTATATATATATATATCTGCGTTTCCCTTATATGCAACACTTTTTGTTTTCTGGGGGTTTCAGGAAGCGGAGAAGAGAATTCAGTGCTATAGACTCAGCCACCAAAGTATGAAGGAACAGCTCGAGAGGGAGCGAAAGCAATTCAGCCAAATGATGAGCGAAGTAGCGCAGCGGGTAAGGCACAGCTGCTTATATACTGTATATATCTTTTCTGAATATAAATACATATATTTATTCATATATTCATGAACAAATATACACTATATACAGTTGCATATGGTAGCATCTGCTTCTTCTGCACGAACAAGGATCAGGATTTCTATAGTCACTCCCACAGCCAGATGCTGTGGGAGGCAATGACCAATACACAGCAGGAGTCTAAGAAGGCAACGAGAAAGGTTGAAATAATTGCAAAAAGGATAAATTGCCTTTTTTTAAGCTCAAGTCAAGTATTCCCCTTCTTCCGTGCACGTCTATGCATGCAGGTTGAGAAGGAGTGCAGCGAATACGACACCGCCATGTTGAAGGCAGTGGCTGTGTTCTGTAGAACGAAGGGAGTAGAAGTTGACGAGTCGACGCTGAGACAACAGCTGGGAGATATTCGAATTCAGCGCTTGAAGGAAGCCGGCAAAGAGTCCAAAGTACGTTAGCCTCCACCACCATTTCCTATGTGTCTATGCGGCAGCTTGTTCGAATAAAGCTGTAGAGAAACAACGGGCTTACCCTATGCCTTCCTAGACTATTTAAGAAATAAAATAAAATAAATAAATATGCTGGCAATGAATAAACTTGTGTGCTTGCAGCAACCAAACCCCCGCCCTCTAACCGTCAAATACGGGTTTCAAGCAATAGCCCCTGGCAGCTCCAGCTGATGCGCATTAAAATGTATGATTCAGCAGCAGCAAGAGCCAGAAACACTGCTCAAAAAGTTGAATAAATGCAAATTTTTTCTGTTTTATTTCAATGGCGTCTATGGCGCAACACAAACAAACTTCTCGGACCCTCACAGCAAAAGCCCAATAGTTTTCCGGCTTTTCACGTGACGGAGGTTTGAAAAATTCAAGTTTGCACATTTCCCTATGCATATGCACTTATATAACATACATATATAGACATATATATATGTATGCATGCATATATGCATTTATATGGTATATAGATAGGTATATATATGCAGACATGCTATTTAAGCTTTAGGTATTCAACTAGCAGCTCAGCAACACAAAGAATAGAAATTGTTAGTGCCCTGTAATCTGCATTCTGCAGAAGTACATGGGGCCGAACTTGGAAACATCAGGGAGCATTGCATATCCGTATTTTAATTTTTCAACAGTAAATAAAGTAGAGCTGTTATTTTGTTCCTTTTTTTCTGTTTCCTTGCACGTCCCTGATTCTGTCTTCTCTAAAACCTTGACTTCAGCAGGCCACTCGCCATCAAACAGCGGCAGTATCTTTATATTTCCTTTGGCCTTCTTTATAAACTTTTCAATTACCTGCAGCAAATGGAGCCAATGCACACAGGCAGAAAAAAATACCCCAATATATCTCAAGCTTCTAGGCGACGGGAGTATATACACACCTGAAGTATATAAACACATATGCGTATATGCACATGTATGCACATACAAAATATATGCATGCATCTAGAATATGCATGTACTTCCTAAAAGATTACAGGATTAGTTGAAATCTTAATTAAAGAAAAAGGAATACTTAATTATTCTACAATACAAAATTGGTATCATGGAGATCAATTTGGAGAAGGAGGTTTATATAATTTTACAACTAAACGTGGGTGGTGTTAAAAAAAAGCTATATTAGATTGAATTCAAATTGAGATAGGATCTGCTATTACATGAAAATACCCATCTACATATTTAATAGGAGACTATTCTTCTAGTAATTTTTTTTCTCTTTCTTTAATTTCTGATATACAAATAGCAGATACCGGTAATAAGATGTTACATATTGGATCTTATACTAAAAGTCGTGTATATTCAAAAAGTATTTCTTTAAATAAATCTATATATACATATAGAGGATTAATAAAAATTTTTAAAAAAGCTAAATATACATATAATTATACTGAATGTAATTCATTATTATTAGGAAATAATACAAATACAATAACTATACCTTATATAATTGTAAATAATTTTTCTACTTTTATAAATCAAGAAGCTAGTATTTCTAAATTAGAATCAAATTTTATTTTCTTTTTATTACAAAGAGGAATTAATTTAAAAACGGCAATTAATTTATTAATATATGGTTTTTGTCAAAATATTTGTTCTAAATTACCATTAGAATTAGAGTTAGAAGTACCTTTATTAATTTTAATGCGTACTCAATCTAATTTTTAATAAATTATTATTTAATTAAAAAATAAAATTATTATTTTTATATGAATTTTCAATTAAAAAATTTTTTAATATTAAAAAATTTAAAAACTTTTTATATAGAATATTACAAAGTTTTAATATATTATTTAATTAATTCTATAAAAAAAAAATTAGGAGATGAATTCTATTTAATTCTAAAAAAAAATAAATATATATATATTAAATAATTTTTTATTTTTTAAAACAACTAATTTAACTAGTAATATTTTAAATACGGTTGAAATATTTAATACTAAAATTTTAATTTTTTTACCTTTAAAAATTAAAATATTAAAAAATAATACTTATAAAATTATTTATTATTTATTAGGAGAAGTTCCAAAATATACTGCTGAAAAAAATTTAATTATTAATGGATTAAAAAAAACATTTATTTCAAAATTAATGTTTAATTATATTGGTGTATTTTTTAATACTTTTATTAAAGATTATAATAATATTTTATATGTTAGAATTATATTTTATAATACATTTATTATTAATATAATATTAAAAGAAGATAAATGTATTTGTATTTTTAATAAACAAGAATATGATTTAATTTATTTTTTATATTTATTAGGTATATCAATAAAGGATATTTTATTGATATAGGCTCCCCCCTGCTACACTGTACTTACACCGTCATTTTCCAACTCTGATAATGCGCAAGTACTGTACAGAATAATTCCGTCTTTCTTCAAAAGTTTTGAAGCAATACGCAGCATCTTCAGCTGCCTCTCTGCATGCGCCTTCGGTGTGCCTGTACAGCCGCCGCACAGAGACCGAACTGCAACAATGGGAAATCTATTTACCCTTCTTAATAATACTAAGAATAATAATATAAAAAAATATAATACAGTAATACCAAACAATGCATGCGTTAGGGGAAACTTCCCTTCGACGGTAGGAAGAGAATCAACAGTAGCAACAAACAACATGTGTTTACATATGAATAAATTAATGGTACATATAATATATATATGTATATATATTATATAAAAGTTTCCGTTGAAAATAAGAAAGAAATAAAACCCTTACCCAGAGACCAATTCGCCATCGCAGCCCCTCCCTTATGCAGCAAATGTCGGTCTGATGAACAGGGGGCGTCTAGTAGAATTCTGTCATAGGGGGCGAATCTTTCTGAAAGCATAAATAAACAAATAAATATAAATATATATATATGCGTATATTCACGCACAAACTCATTACACTTACAATTCGTAAATACAACAAATGGCGAAGAATTTGCGTACAAATATATCAGTTATTCACAGCTACACCGTACAGAGCTGCTGCAGCTGCTGCCGCTGCTGCAGCAAGGTGCATTTGACTAGCAGCTCTACAAACTGCTGCTGCCGCTGCAGCTGCTGCAGCTGCTGCAGCTGCTACAGCTGCTGTAGCAGCTGCTGCATCAGCAACGCTGGACTCACCAAATGCGCCCCCTTTGCAGATGTCAGCACAACTGAACTGAAGCCGCTGTCTGTACACACCAGCGACAGCATAACAATTCTGCATATCATTCAAATCCATCAACAATACTTGCGCATGCATGCAAGCATGCATGCAGGTTGCTGCCACTGATGGGGAGAGACAGCAGCTTCACTAAATACAAAAAAGGGAAAGGAAACCAATGTTTATTCTAAATATACTATCGCGCTGTCAACCGCTTACTCCCACTCACCCTGCTGTAGCGTAAGGCGGCAGGAACTTGTTGAGGGTGCTTTGAAGTCTGAACAAAATAAAAATCATTCATCATCACCGCTGCTCCAGTGTATGTACAACCAAAATCCAATTGTGTAATCAATATACGCAGTGCACAAGGAAAACCAAACTAAATCGCTACCACCACCACTACGCCCCTCGATAGCAAATGGCTATCTATGCTGTCTACCTCATAAACCCTAAACCCTAAACCCTAAACACTTCTGACTCCAGCAGCAGGCCTGGGCCTACCTAGCGAGTCTGTCGCGGCTGATGTCGTTACACACCAACATCCCCTCTAGTTCGTCTTCACTATCATCGCTATTCGTTTCACTTTGCATGCAGGGCTTCCCGATTATATAGGGGGGGACAGTAGCTTGTGTCAGCATGGATAGAATAATCAAAGCTTTACCCCCCGGTGCCTGTTGCATATTCCCACATAATTATACTCATTATATAAGTATATTCACACAGCGCTAGAAAGCTTGTAGTTCGTGTTTTTCCTATCTTACACACTCTGTTCCATGCATTCTGAAGGAAATATACAGAGTTTATATGTTACATTTCCCTTTAAGCGTAAGAAATTCATGCTGCAGTCTGAGTGAGGCAGATGCTTACTGCACACATGTCAAGCACGACGTCGCCAGGGCGGGCGCCAAGGGCAAAGGCAGCAAGAGCCGATGCACCATCTGCAAACACATGATTCAGTACAAAAATAGAATAGAAATGAAAATTAAAAAGCAATGTAATTAAAAAAGTTGAATAGGGATATTTGTGTAGAGCTGCTGGAGCCTAATGGGCTGATACAGCGCTGAATTGTCAAGAGTCAACCTCCACCACAGGCCATTATTATTGGTGTTGAATGATTCTCACCTAGGAAGTATGTTTTCGTTCTCGCCTCCTCCGCAACATGTTCGTCTTCAACGATTTCTACGCTGCCATTTCCGTGCTGATTCGTCGGCAGCTGGCTGTTGGATTCCGCTGTAAATGCTGCAGCAGCACCACCATTAGCAGCTTCATCTTTGTTGCTGCTTGCTGCTGCTGAAGGGTCCTCGTAAGAAAAGCAGTTGGGTATCAGACAGGGCACGAACCGCGGCCGTCTAAGGAGGTAACGCAGCGCGCTGTGCGATATCTGCGGGGCCACGAAAGCCAGTTGAATTGGCACTTGTGCGAGGGAATTGAGCAGTTGCTTCCAGCGGCAGTCGCCATACTGCTTGCTGTATGTAGCATTCCAAGAGGCACCGCCCCGGATGCTCATGCTGCCAGGAAGGCTTGTTAGTTCAAAAACAGGGATGCTGTGTAAATTCAAATAAATAAACTGTTAATTGGGATCAATCGACCTATTGTTTTTGTTGTACTGTCTATTATCACATGGGCATGGCGACGCTGGCGCAGGAAACCGTAGAATCGAGTCTTGGCATTCACGAAACTTGAATGCCTTCCAGCTGAACCGTGTATTCGCCAAAGAAACTAAAGACAAATTTACACTTAAAACAAATAAAAAGAACGACTTTTAAATATTAATTCTAAATAGAAACCCAAGCCCATCTAGATGCGTTACAACTCATCGCATTGAAAGGCAATGTATGTTGGCCAAGAGCATGCAAAGATGGGGCCAGCCTCAGAGAAAAGATTACCGTTTCAAGGATTCCTGGCTCGCCTCAAACCTAAATCCCACAGTGTATTGAAGGTTCAATCGTGTGTTGTATTATATGTTATATTTATAGTGAATACACTGGTTTGGGGCGCCTTCGACGCGTCGGTTGCAACCTTAATGGTTGTCGTGGTGGCTCTGGCTTGAATTCGTATTTCTCCTGAAACGCTTCGAAATATCCATAAATCAACTTTTCCCGGCCTGAATATGAGTTCTATAAGAGTGTTGGCACTGTGTCGCTTAGCTTATTAGCTCCATGCAACACTTCCATGCACCCCTTCACGTGCAGCTCTAATTGTGATGCAAATGGAAAGATATTTTCTGCTGCTCTTTAGTGATGCACACTCTGATGAAGGGATGAGGCTGGGTGGGGCGAAATGAACTAAACCACCCCAGGCATGCAACGCGTTAACACGCTGAGCTGACCTATACTGCAACGAGTATACCAGGGGAACGTGATCTTACTCAGGGACCGTCCTGAGCAGAAACAGAGTCAAAATACTTAAGGTAAGGATTCTAGAAAGGTTCCTAAAAGAAAGTTGACCACACATCGAGCCCCAGGCCCCTCAGGCACGCTGGCCAAAGGCCTGGGCCCGGTGTTAGACGAGGCAGCCTGTGACGGGTTGCAACGCACGCAAAGTAAAATGCAATCCCAACCTGTTCTTATTTTCTGCATACACTAATAGTGTAGACAGCGGATAAGCACGTACCTGGCGATCCATAGTCAGTCTGCAGTCAAGCATAAGCACAGGTACCAAACTCCCATAGATTGTGCTAAAGCGAGAGTGCATGCTCGTAGACGAGGACAATTGCCACAGTCGACACAGTCGAAAGGATCCAAATAAGGCCTGACGAAAACAGATGAGGACCTCCCTTGCAGTTTCTAGGCCTCATTAGCGCAGTTCCACGATAATCGCGTCGGGCTGGTGCGGACGGGATGTAGCCTGTCATGAATTGCAGTGGACGTTGCTGCAACCCCTGCTGGAAGCCAATCCCACGCACAACCTTAGCCTTTCTCCATTTTGACGCATACATTGGCAATGTAATCAACCGTTTAGCACATATGACTTGGCACCCAGTTACCAAACTGCCTGCAACACGAAACACACACGTCAACTACAGGAATACTATCCTACTACAGCTCTATTTGGGCTGTGCAGTAGCAGGCTTTAGTTTTGTTTGTTATGCCTAATTTCGGCCACAACAAAGGATTGAAGTACAATCTGCTTTATGAACAATGTTCCACGCGTGAAGTGATACGCGGAAAGGCTACTCTAGCGCCGATTATTTCTGTCACGATGAAATAATCACGAGAGATGCTAGTTAATGTCATTTATCTAAACCGTCCAGCTCATAGCTGAAGTTTCGGCCCTCTCGTCTCCTAGCTTCCCAAATAGAGTTTCCTTTGGCAAGTGGAAGGAGGGTGCACACCTTCGTGGGACTGGTTTGCTAAAGTAATGGTTTAAGCCCAAAAGTCAGGCCACAAGCCGTAGTCCATGCCTTCAACAATGGATTTTTGTAGACTAGTCAATGCAGGAAGTTGTAAAAGAAAGTTGTTTTAAGGCCCACTGTAAAGTAATTGAGGGAAAGAAGGGTCTAGCCAAAATGGTGGATAGCTTGTAGGAGACTACCTTAGCCTCCTCTTCATACATTTCATGTTTCACTAGTCACAGCTCAAGCGAAGATAGTGCTACTGACTCTTTTCCCCTCGTGACGTACATTTATTGACTTAATCGGAGGCGTCATGCTACGGCTCGCAGGCACTCAACTCTCTTCTGGAGTTGATGTATTTTAACGTGAAGAAATTCCCCCCTAAGCACTTTGCCCCAGGAAGAACTTAATATTTCCTTTTCGCAGTTGCGCCGGGGATTCTTATCCGTTTTACCACAGGTCAACTCTCTTTTAAATAGGTTTTAGTTTCCTACAAAGTATTGCCCTATGCTTTGTTAATATCAAATTTTGTGAGCACTCAGCTGTATCAATATCCTACACCCGTAGCTTTTCGTGCAATTTGATGCATCCAGCGCTGCAAAAACTCTTCGACGTTCTTGCTGTGCATCTCTCTCCAGAATGTCGAGCAGTGCAAATGAGGCGACGGACCCTCTATGCTGATTCACGAACTCTGTAGCCTCTACTTTCACAGCTCATTCTCTTGCATAACTGATCTATATTTTCAGCACGATTCTTGTTTGCCAACACATCTACTTCCCGGGATTAATGAGCGGCCATGCCTCAAAAGGGTGAATGCTAATGCTTTACCTCAACCTGGATTTTGCGGTGCTCGCATCCGGTTTAGTCTGTGCAACTGAACTCTTTAAGAAGATTCGTTCGCGTTAACCTCTATGCACAACCAGATCTTAGTGTGCGTAGATGCAGAATTACGCAGTCACTCAGTTATTCTTTGATTAGTGAACACGTCGAAGACATGGATAAGCGTAATTCTTGAGCAACTGCGCAGGCGAAAACAGCGATGCACCCATACTATGGCTTCTGGCTAGAGCTTTCAGTGCCAGACGGCCGCGCGGGAACCTGTTCCGGCAGAGAGCGGCATCCTACCCTCCAACAGTGGTCATCCTCCATCTGTCTGCCATACTGTAGAGCTTGCTGAACAGGCTCTGTGCATTCCCTTGCCATTTTAAGGCTGAAGCAAGTGCTAGGAAGCGCGAATTCGTGCGCGAAAACAGTACACAAGGCAAAGAGGGCAAACGTGAAAGGCATTTTGTGATACTTGTTCTAGTCAAGGCGCTCATTGAGTCTTTGCCTCTTTCAGCAATACTTGCAGGCTCTCCCGCTACGATAAACATGGTTTGTCTGATGTAGCTGAAAAGCTCAACCGTTGTAGGCTCTTTTCTTGCGCTGGAAGAGGCGGAGCTGTGTGTTGCCTGCGGGCAAAGGGACTTAGAAGAGAGCCTGCCGCCCCCATGCTCGCTATAAGCATCCCAAAAGGGGTGATGAGGAGCCCCCGCTGCACGTATGTTAGTACATAAAGTCGGAAGCATATGCTGAATAAGCAACCAAGGATTACTGAGACAATGGCTTGTGCCCAGGTGAAACGGTGCTGGTCTCTTATGCAGGCCTACCCTCCGTCTAACACAAGCGCGAAGCGCCTTGCACCAGAATTCCAAATAAACTCTGGCACAGCGCATTGCACCTATGCTTTAAACTGTGGTGTTCAAAATGTTTCCTGCTGCAAAAGAGTCAACGATGAACATAGTCCACTTTGTGTCTGTCGCGAGATGGCGCAACGAAAACTACAAAGAGGCGCAGCAAAACACGGTCTGCTGCTGCTGCGCCGGCAGCTCATAGCCAACGCCAACGGCAGCGCCACCATCATATCTGCACTCCCGCAGTCCCACTTGCATTGCCTACACCTTTTAATCAAGTAGACAACGAAAGGTATGGGGTCTACACCTTGAGGTTGCCGGTGCCAAGGAGAAGTGCTTCGGGCTGCCACCCGCCAAATAGTGCAATCTCCTCGACGGCATACCTCCGGCTGCACGTTTGCAAAACCCCCTCAAGAACTCCAAGCATGGTATGATTGAGCCATCCTGAAACGACGCAGCGCCCAAGTGGAGCTTGTTTAACGTCTGGTTGCCCTAATACCCTCAGAATCAGCAGCTTCTACACGGCGACTGCATTCATCCTTCACGTTCTGCTTGCCATCTGACGTGCATCTGCTTGCAACTCGCAGTTACAGCACGTTCAACTCACTTACGGGCTAGATGCTACCCTCCTAGCCCTGCATTCCAGCAAAGGCGTTATAGCGAAATCATTCACAAGAATGTCACGCAGAGTAACATAGTGTTAGGGCGAGCGGTAGCGCGCAGAGAGCTGCACAAGCCTCTCTGCGTCTCGCGCCGGTCCGCTGGACAAGGTCAAATCGGTGGAGCCAAACAAACTGTTCTGCCAGTTGCTCTGCTCCTGCTAAAGAAACATGGCCAATACGGGTGACGCTTGCAAGCCACGATTCAGGCCTTAGCACCCTGCATTCCTATGGAGGACCCGACTGCGGAAGATAAGGCATCAGGTGGGCTAGCATGAGCTTGTCGACCATCAGCGACCTCTGGTGGTTTGCCTCTTCTCGGCGGTACGCCTCTCCCGGCGCTTCCTCTTCAATAGGAGAGCGTTCACTACCCGAGTCCTCATCGTCACTGGACACCCAATTGTTAACAACGGGTGCTTTACGTTTCTTCCTTCGCATCGGGGCGGAAGTTGCACTACCTTGCAAGTCGCCACCGTTGAAATGCATGCTTTCTAAATGTGCCAAACTTGCCGCTGCCCGATTCATCCCTCGCGAAGCCGATTCAACGCGGGCGCAGTACTCTGCGTCTAAGCCGCTGAGAGCCAGAGTATCTTCATCTGCCTGAACTGTATATACAACGCACGTGTCATCTCCCTCTTGAGCTTTCTCGTCTACGCTCCCCTCTGGCTTTGGCTGATGCCCTACACCCGCAGCTGCCGAGCACGGCATGTGCTGACGCACATGTGCGCCCAAACTCCCTTCCGCTTGACAATTAACGATCAACTGGCTGAGTGCAGTAGCAGTCGCTGCGTGGGGGCTAGTATATAGAGTCACATGGCCTCTGCGTTTGGGCTGCGAAGAGGCAGTTGCTCTTGGTGTCGCTGCTGTGGTGGGTGCGGCTGCTGCTGCAGCGGCGCAGCTGGCAGCACCAGAGGCGGAACTAGGTGAATCGCTGCTGCGTTTGTGTGCTGCATCAACACCTGTTTTCTGCATCCAATTCTTGGAAAGGACGATCGAAGAAGGGGCTGCAGGCAAGCGGAAGGTGCACGAAGCATCGAGCATCCGCGCAGTATCTTCAAGCCGCATCATGTCGCCAAACAGCGTGGATGTTTCTGCAGTTATTTCATACAAAGGCACTGCCCTTTCAGAATCCTGGTCGTCATGTTGTTCCTTCGATGAGGCAGCTGCAGATTCGCCTGCTGCAAATTCAGGTACAGCTGCAGCAGAAACAGAATCCTCTCGCATTGCACACGGCTGCTGCTCCTGTGCACGTTCTACCCTCGAAGCATCGGAGTTAACGGAAGCAGCTGTCGGTAGGCACTGCCTACGAAACTGCTTGAAGAACATCGTGCCAGAGGCCTTAAGGTGCTCTGTGAGGCTGTGGCTGATGAGGGGTGACGGCCTCTGCACAGACCCTGGGCGGCACATGTACAGCGGCGCCTGTTCATCATCGTCGTCACTTTCAAGGCCTGCCTTTCGCTCAATGCGCTGCCTAGGGGGCAAAACCCTGCATGTCCTCCGGATGTACCTAAGGAAGCGCCCCCAGGACTGCAGCGCAACGTCAGCAGCAACACCAGTAGCAGCCTGCTGCCGTTCTGTTTTTTTGGACCCCCCTTGCGGCTGCACCTCCGCGGTAGCCTTTGGTGCACGCAGATTAGATGTAGTGTGAGAGCGCAAGTTAAATGGATGCGGCGTTGTTGACGGAGCCTTTGAATGACGGCGGCGGGAACAGCTGGAAGGAGTCGGCAGAGATTGTGCAGAATCGGAGTCTGAGGTGTCAGTAGAGGCCTCAACCCAGCGTTTGCTGTTGCGGCTGATACACTCGAGGGCCTCAGGCATCATACATGCAGCGAAGGCCCTCAGTTTGCTTCCTAGGAACTCAGCGCCGCTGCCCGACCAACCAGCACCGCCAGGTTCGTGTCCTCTTGTTTCTTTGGTGCTGCCCGTCCTGCGTCTCCCCGCAACTGCTGCACCTTTGGCGAGGCAGGAGTTAAGGAGCTGTTCCTTCTTCATCAGCATCTGCTGCACCCACTGCGCCTTGAAGGCGCGGATCTCTGCTGCTTTCCGGGAGCTAATGCGGCACTCTGTTATCAACAGGCCGTCGTTAGTATCTTCGTCTGTCTCGTCAATATAAACGGCCACTCCATCGTCGCTTGCAGAATCATCAGCAGCGCATGAGACAATCTGAGGTGACGAGGAGTTGGGTGCGGAATGAGAAGCACCTTCTGGGGAAGATACATTTTGTACAAGCTGGCTTGAACGCTGTTGGGCACTGCGTATGGCCGAAGCAGAAGTTCGAGGAGGAGATGATGTATTGGGGCTGATCGCCTGAACTCCGTTGCTGTTGAAATGGCAAGAAGTTGAATGCCTGTCGCTGAATGCGCTCCAGCTTGTTTCTTGATATCTGCCGCTAGAGAAATGGGGTTCTGCTGGCGTTTCTTTCAAGGGCAGGGACATGGACGCTCTGAGAGAAACGAAGCCCTGCGTTGAATTCGAATTGCTGTGAGTGTCCGGACTGTTCTCGTCAGCCTCTGTACTCTCAGAAGCCAGCGGCATAGACGGAAAGCCCGCAGGAATCCCACAGAGAGCTTCTCCAGGACCCATTGTGCCTCTTCCGCCTCAACGCCGCACCCGAGCAGCCCCTCGATGAGCAAGGGCCGCAGGGGGTTCAAAGAAAAGAAAGCGGGAAGAGAAGAATCTGCACAAAATGATAATTTTCCCCCGTTTGAACAACGCTGCCACCTTGCTTGTAGCCGCAGCCCGTCGCCGGGGGGCTGGGTGGGCAGTGACTGTTAGGATGCCTCAGCCCGCTCTACGAAATACCATTTTGGAGCTTGCGATCTTCTTTTGTCGGAAGTGTTTCGATCGTAATGGCGGGAAACGCGCTCAAAGACAGAGAGGGATTGCGTAGAGGGCCCCAGGGTGACAAGGTCGACGAAAACAAGTGCCCCTGGCGTCAGAAACCGGCGAATATGAGCAGAAATGACCTCGAAATTGAGACGAAATCGTTGATACAAACGTAGAAGATGGAAGTCAACTTCAGACCGGAGGTGATAGTATGACGGACGGCTGCCTGCCGCCTCGCAGGGACGGATCGAGGAAGGTGTTGACAAGTATTCAAGCCCAAGTACTGCCGCATGAAGCTTATTAGTCTATTTACTCGCGAAGCAAAATTTTCATGTGCAGCACCAAAATGTGCAAAAGAGGGCCCACATTACCACCCGGCGGCAGCTACACGGGGTGGGTCTGGGGGCTGGCGGCAGCAGGGTTCGGCAGCAGGTAACATATTCCATGTTTGTGGAGGCCCATCGCTAGTTATATCCTCAGAAATGGTAATAATAAAGCCGTTCTTGAGTGACTGTGGCGAGCCAAATTCAAGTAGCGGTTATCTTCGCTGTGGGAAACCCCGGGAGCACGATTCCTTACGCCCCTAATCACCAACCCCGTGTAGCAGGTAAATCTGAAGGAGGTGCGCGTGCCAATGCATACCAACGCGGTGGCAACTTGGGGAAACTAGTTTTTAACGGTTGACTAGCTGCATTGGTGCATGCGTCGTTAAGGGGCTTGTGGATGCTCCCGTCTGGTGTTGTGTAACGGGACCCCTCGATCTTAGCAGAGGACCGTCGTTGGGTACAACCGAGGGAAGCACATTAAAGTGAGAATCCCCCAATGCAATTGATTATCTCCCCTCCAGCCTCCATGCGCGCTGGGCACAGCGCCCCAAGGACCTGGGGTGCTGCGGAGACGAGGTGGCCAGTTGTGACATGCAACTTACTTTGCTGCAGCTGCAGCAGCAAGTGCTTTAATACAGAGAAAATGCACGTTCTCCCCACAAGCGCAAGGATCCTGGTCTCCCTCTCGGAATGCTTAGAGACAGGAACTGGCGTTAGCTGTTTTTTGTTGAAGTACTATCCCGAGTGCGCTGACTCTATTGTTGTACGTCACGGGAGCCCCATGTTAACGGGGAGGTCATGAACTGATCCAAATCGAAACCTTTCTATCGCTCTGAGATGGGCCCTTCATATCACGCCCACAGTTTGGCCGATGTTCATATCCTGTCTGCTACCGGCGAAGCATAGTCGCAGAGGCTGCGCCAATCAAGGGACAGACAGGCTGTACATCGTCGCCATAGCTTTAAATATTATACCTACCTCGCAGCCTGTATCAAGTAGCTCTAGCAGCTCCTGACCGTTGGTGCGAACTTGGAGACGCGCAGACTGGACTTGATGCGGGGGTGCAGCTGAAGCTGTCACCTGCTTTGTACCCCCCTCTGCGCTGGAAACTGCTTAGCGGGTATGGCGTTTACTTAATGTTATGAGTTTTTTCTTTGGCTATGTTGCTTTAACTCTCGCCTCAGCAGGTCGATAAGGCTTTCTATGTGCCTGCAGCGTCGAAGGATGTGGCCTTCTTTGCTGCAAAGCGAGTAGATTCACCGCTCGGTAACATTCCAGCTTTCTCAGTGCTGGCTTCGTAGCTGTGCCCCTCCCTCACGCCTTACTATTCTTTTTTGGGCGGGGCTGACGTTAACTGCCCCAACATCCGTAGGCTCTGCCTTGGCTGCTCCAAAGCGAATTCTTCCACATAAGCTAACGGTGGTGGAATTGGCATTTTTGTGTCTCTTTGATGCTGAGCTACCCCATCATCTAGGCGAGTTCCACCCTTCCAATGACTAGTTTCCTCTCCGTGGCCCAGAGGGCTAACGCAAGCTCTGCAGGGTTCGGCTCTACGTGAAATAATAGCACAGAAGCACCGATCCGGCTGTTGGTTTGCTGCTCACCAGTAACGATACTTCTCGGCTTAGGGTTCAGCCGATTGCTTCCCTCCTTTCAATCTTCTCATTTCTGTCATGGCCTGATTCTTTGCTGATATGGGAGTAAGCCTGCGTGCTTGCGCATCCCCTATACTTTCCATACTCCTTATGGGCCCCGTAAAGTGGTGTCCCTGCCGAAGGTTACACACCCTTGTTGTGCCTCCTCTTCTAGTAAAGGGGAAACCAGTAGCACCTGCACCTCACCGAATGCGCTTTAATGACGGAACTTCACCTCCTGTGAAGCAGCGGTTTCCTCCTGTATACCCCCGTTTAGGGCCCGATGAATCTCTGGATGCTCTGTAAAGCACGGGCATTCTTCCTCGACTGACGCAGTTAAAACGTGTTCGGATAGATGGGCTGCGAGTACTGCGCTCCTTCCACGATAATGAGTCGCCCACCATCAGTAAAATCCCCCAAGGAGACCAGATCATGATTGATCTGTTTTATTCACGTGAGATGGTTGAATGTTTGCCATGGATTTTAAGGGGGAGCACCTGAGTTTTTTCCTTCATATGGCCAAAACGAATTCGCGGCAGGTTGGTGCTATGTAGCAAGCGGCCCCGCTGCGCGGGCTCTTATTACCTCGTAGCACGTGCCCCTTGCAACCGGTTTGTGCTGCCAGGTGTATTGGACGAGCTTTCCCCAAGCTGTACAACTCAAGCGGCTACTGCAAATAGGGCCACAGAACTTCAACGCAGACCAAATTGACTTGTTAGAAGTGCTGGCCTCTGTGGAAGGAATCCAAAGGCACCTCCGTTTGCTTGGTATCGCGAGCTCAATCGCCTGAAACCCCTGGCGAAAGAGGATAAAATGCGTATCAGCACAGCGGTGCATGGCTTTCCATTGCAACTCCGTATATACAAGAAACATCAGCCGCTTGGCCACCCCAGCCGTGTTGTACTACACGCAGGCGCATACCAACAAGTTTTACACCCACTTGGTGAGACTCTTGCTACCAAGCCTATAGGTGATAGGAAACCGTAGTGAATCTTAATGCACTAAATAAAGCCCCTCGCATGCGCCGCCACGATTCAGGTGTTCTGCTTCTCCGCAGGAAAGGCACAATCGCTCCTCTACATGGAACTACGCCCACTGCCGGGCACGAAGCCCTCTTCACATATCATCTCCTGTGAAATTGCATTTGTTCACCAGAGGATTTCCCTTAACAGGTAAGCACCCCTCAGAAGCGTGGCCTTCTTCGTCTGTGGCTCGTTCTTGCAATAACAAAGAAGGTCGTAATATACATCCTCACGACCTCTGATGTGTGCGTATACAGGTGGGGTGAACGGGTTGCTGGACTTTTAAAGAAATTTGCAAGTTCTGGAGGGAAGCTCAATTGACTGTTGATTCTTGAATGCTCCCTCGCCGTAAGAGCGCGTGAGCGGACCCGGCAGCCCTGTCCCGATGATGACTGGGTGCCTTAATGAGCATCCAACGTAACAAAAGTGCAACAGTGCATGCGCGTGCGCAGATCATGCGCCCGTATAGGCTACTGCAGGGTTAAGGTGCAGATAGATTCAAAGGCGTCTACTTATAATTGCACTCTGTAGTAGTTCTACAGGTTGGCATGCGGCGCTTGCAGCAGCACAAAGCCTGAAAAACGCAGAAAAGGTTCCGTCGGACCCGACTACTGCTACTGCGGCTGATTCTGTTAATCATGCTGCTGCAAGGAGAACGCCAACAACTGGTGCTGCTGGGTGCGCAGTGCCATGCGATGCCAACTGCTCTTTTTGGCAGAAGACGTATCTACAGCTACCTTCACACAAGACGGCATATGCCTAATGCACAACAAGTGTAGACACTGCACGTCAGATACAGGTGCGTGTGTGTGTATGTGCATGCGCATACACTCGCGAGGCCAGCAATCTCAGACGATTGTTTGCCTCTCAAAGAAAACTGACAAAATGCTTCCGCCTCGCCGGTAGCAGCATTCGGCGGAAGCTGCTAGCAACAAACACACGGCCAAACAGACGTGCGAATGGCACAAATAAGCGTTGCAGCAGCATAACGTTATCCTGCTGCTGCTGCTGGTGACACTGCTAAGTTCAGAAATCTTCGTCTGTACGCAGCACGCGCTCCCCCATATCTTTCACCGTCTGCGGCTCGGGGGGCTCGGGGTCATCATTGACGAGGGAGCGCCTTAAGGATTCGGCTCTTGCAGCCAGCTCAGCTGCTGCTGCAATCTGTGCAAGCTTAGCCCGTTCTTGCGGGGACTCTCCAGGGGGAACTATTGCTGCTGCTGATGCTGCAGCAGTAAGCGGCTCTCGCACGTTGCTGCTGCTCTCGCTTTCGCTGCTCCCTGAGCGGCTGCCCCCTTCACTACTACGGCTGCTTCTGCGGCCCTGCAACAACAGCAACAGCACAACAGCAGCGACAGCTTAAGCGTAGTGCTGTATTTCTAAAGCAAACGGGGGGAGACAAACGAAGATCTGCAGCAGCGGTAGCAGCGTCAGCAGCAATGCAGCTGTATTCTCACATGGCTGCACGTTTCTCGGTCCCTGCACAGGTTCATGTGCAGCAGCTGCTGCTGACGCAGAGAAGAATCATGAGGCATGAAGGCTGCCAAACAATCCTGGGATCGGCCGAACCCCACAGCAGCAGTGGCTGCTGCTAGCCTGCACCAAAGAGTGCATGCAGAAATAATATTGAAATCGGAATATAACCATGCGTAAAGCTTTGAAAATGCATTGCCCCTCATTGAGCTTCTAAGGTTCGAGGCAAGACAGACAAAAACGTACAAACGGGGGCCGATATGGCTGTGCAGATATAAAGAGAAAAGGGGGGCGCTAAGATATCGAATGATATATGGCAAAGGCATGGGCCAAAGACTAAAACAAGGGGGGAAAGACAGAAAGGCAACAAGGCAGGTGAGACAGAGACGAAACACAGTCAAAATAGGGAGAGGCAAAACTGCAAAACGGGTACACAAGCCTTTTCTTCAACTCCACTCAAACATCAGCGCAGGGCAACAGCTACAAGTCGCAGCAAGCAACAACTAAACATTGCTATAATATTGTATAGGACATATGTTATATGCATTGATATTATAAGTCAATAATATATATATATATATGTATGCATGCATATACATTCTATATTTTGTTTATGACTCAGACGGGAGGAGACTGATGTGAGTTTTAGAGAACAAGAAGCTGCTGCTAACCTGTCTGCTTCTTCGCATCTGACTGCCACCTCCTCTACTCCTATTTTTTGTATTCTGTCTTCGATTTCCTCCTCTAGGGGCCGAATGCAGAAGAAGCGGGCCTCTAGCAGCAGCTGCTGCAGCACCCAGGGTTCGTCGCTGCAACAGAGACAGCCGTTTCTAAGGAAGTCAAGAATGTAAGAGAAGCTGTCCCCATTTCTGTCTATAAATATTTCTCTCGTTTCTCCCTGTCTCCAAGGAGGAGACAGACACCTCGAGAGGTAATGAGGGCCGAAATTCGTCAGAGTCGAATATGTTGTGGCAAAAAGACGGCCCCCCACATTCAGCAGCACTTTGTTGCTTAGAGCTTCAGCAGGCAATGTATTCTGAAGGCCGCAACACTGCCGGCTGCTGCTGCTGCTGCTGTTCCTGCCCTCGCAGCAGCAGCAGCAGCAGCACCGAGCGCGATGTTGACCGCCGCCGTTCACACCACCTGAGCCCGTCTTCTTGTTCTTGCGGGTGAAACTCTGCGAGCTGCTTTGCTTAAGCTCCTCATAGAAGTACTGCTGCTGCTGCTGCTGCTGCTGCTGCTCGTCTTGAGAAGCCTGCTGCACCGTCGGCTCGTGCGGCTCCTGCAGGAGCGGCTGGGCGGACTGCTGCTGCAGCAACGCCTGCTCCTCAAGCTTATTCTGCGAAGAGAGGTCTGGCTGCATAGTGCAAGCTTCCCAAGGTCACTGTTGCAGTTGCTGCCGCAGCTGCGGCTGCTGGGGGTGCTGCACAGCACGGGGCAGCAGCGACAAGCTGGCACACGGCACCGACCCCAGCAAGGGCCCCGTACTGAAATGACAAAGAAACACAAACCCCGCTCTTGTGCCCCGTAGTTATTCGTCAAGAGGCCAAACAGTAGTAAAGGCTGTCAACAGGATGCAGCAGCGGCGGCGGCGCTGCTGCTGTTGCCGTTAGTAGAAGTGAAGCAGCATAGGCCCCCTGAAACACCAATAGCTAAGTAGAAGACCAGCTGGATCTGCCAATTATGCTGCTGCTGCTGCCGATGCTGCACATTTGGTATGGGCCGGCGAGCAGCAGCAGCAGCAGCAACGGCTCACCACTGCTGCAGAGGTCTCGCCAGGGCTTCCTGCGGTGAATTTCTGTTACCTCTGGACAGATAACGAAGAAAGCCACAAAATATTAGTATATGGAGAAGAAGCTCCGTCGCTGCTTTTCCTGCAGCTTCTGTTGCTGCTGTTGCTTCACGGTGGTTGCCAATTTTGCTGCGGTCCCAGCCCCGCGAGGCGACGGCAGATATGCTGCTGCAGCTTCTTCTTCAGTAAAGAAAAAAAATGAATTTAGAATAAATGTGCACTGGAAATACTGAACAATTTCATGAAGCCAGGTTGGTAGAAGGCATGGAGGCCTCAGCAAGGATCGCCGTACCCTACCTCATTCTTCTGAGACCGCTGCTGCTGCTGCGCCTGGTGCAGCACCAGGTGTGCTGCTGCTGCAGCCTTCCCCCGAGGCGAGGCGATTCACACCTGATACAGATTGCTGATTATTCCTCTTTTGTGTTTTAATGCGTACAGGCCCCCGTTAGGGCCCCTGTAGGCTGTAACTCCAAAGCAGCAGAGGGGGGCCCCCGCCCTCTCGATGCCTCACCGCATGTCCTCTTGTCTCAGGGCTGGGGGTTGAGGTTCAGTGTTCAGCCTTCACCACACAACTGGAAATCGCGGTAGAGTGCTGGAAGGGACCGGGTGGGCACGTACTGGTGCCGTGGCAGGCTGCTGCAGCAGCAGCAGCTGCAGCAGCAGTCCCCGTAAGCCGTTGCAGCAGCAACAACAGCAGCACGTGCTAGGGGGTACGGGATGGAGGCCCAGCGACTCCTGTCCACTTCAGTAAAATGGTGAGGACACCCTCGTTACGCCCTGTTGGCGCTGCTGCTACTGTCCCCAGAGCACATGCGAGGGAGGCTTCCTAGTAGCAGCGGGGGAGACAAGAAATCAGCAGCAGAGACGACGGGAAGCACGGCAGCAGTGCAAAAATGGTACATATTGTCAAATGGGTGTGTACATTCGGCGTAGGCAGCTGCCAGCGCACTGCGCTTGCGAGCGCTGCACAGCAGCAGCAGCAGCAGTGGCCGCAGCAGCAACAGCAACAACTAAAGTGGCATTGGCAGCAGCAGGGGCGGGTGCTGCAGTTTCTGCAGCCGGAGAGAATATGGACCCCTACAGATGCTCTGCAGCGGCCGCCTCAGCAGCACGAAATTCCCGAGGGAATGCATCGCAGAGGCAGCAGCAGCAGGAGCAGCAGCAGCAGGTGCTGCTGCTGCTTCTGCAAGCCTTCCTATTACAACCCAGGATTTTTAGAGGCCATACTTTCAGTTGAAGTACAGCCGCGTCTGCCGCAGCAGGCATGGATGAGTTCTGCTGCAGCTGCTGCTCAATTGAGAAGCAGCTGCAGCAGCTGCTGCAGGCACTGCACCACTGACACGAGGATCTGCGGCTGTCAGCGGGTGGGGTTGTCTACGAAGCAGAGGGGCCTTTCTCATATAGCGCACCTGTTGGTGCAGCAGAGGCAGCAGCGTCAGGAGCAGGAGCAGGAGGAAGGGAATTTGTGGTGGGAGGATGCAGACGGGGAAGGTCAATCCTATGTCTCTGCTGCTGCTGCTGCTGCTACTGCTGCTGCTGCTGCTCATGTTCAGCCTCGCTGTGATCCCATTCAACAGCAGCAACCCCACAACCAAAGCCAGCAAGAGCAACAGCACACTGTGAACGATTTGAGGGCTGAAAAGCAGCAGATTTCACCCCCGACAGCAGCAGCTTGTGCACGTACTGCTCCTGCTGCTGCTGCTGCTTCATCTGCTCACTCTGCTGTGGATCCCGAGCCAGTAGCGCCCATTGAAGCAGCTATACCTACAGCGGGGACAGAAGCAGCGGGCTTATCGACGAGAGAAGTGTCTCTGTTTCTTATGACTACCCCCTTGACACCAGCAGAACGCCATGTGCTAGTTTCCCTCTGGCGCCGTATAGCCTCTATGGACTCTGTGCTGAAGGGGGCCCACGGCATATCTGAGGGGCCCTCCCTTGCTGCGCTGCTGGAGGCGCGGTGGGGCCTGCCGGTTTCGCTGCTTTCGGCAGGCCCCACCCAGCGGGCTTTCCTTCGCTGGCTGTACGCTGCGCTGCAGCAACACCAGGGGCAGCAGTACATGCGAGCGCAGCAGCAGCAGCAGCAGCAGCCGCAGCAGCAACAGCAGCCGCAGCAGCAGCCGCCGGAACAGCAGCAGGAATGCAAACAGCAGCAACAGCCCCATCAGCAACCGAGTCGCTTGGACAGGCTGGAGGCCGAGGCCTTCAATGATCTGCTGCAGTCGATCAGAGGCCAGTTCGACCTCCAGACAGCAGCAGCAACCAGGAAGGCGCAGCAGCAGCAGCCACAGAAGAGGCTGCATGTGCTGCTGCAGCAGTGGAAAGGGGCCGGCCCACGCCTTGAGGAGGGGGACCTGCTGAGCAGCACCTACGGGCTAGTGAGTTCTGAGGCCAGTCGACTTGCTGCGGAACCCCGGGCATGCACTAAACTAAACTAAAATTAGGGTTTAGGGTTTGGGGTTTTAGGGGTTTAGGGTTTAGGCAGTTCCCAGTTGCTACCTTTGGTGTTATGCTATCGTATGCATTTGTATGCAGCTTCTGGAAATCTGTGCTGCAGCGGACAGACCTCAAGGGGCCCCCAGAGGGGCCCCTGGAACCGCGGCAGGCCCCATAGCCACTCCCCTGTTCCCTCCTGCTGTAGGCCCCTTGCTCGCTCTTTACCGCGTATACCTGGCGAGAACTGGTATATCTGCCGCAGTCTCGTATAAAAACATCTTAAAGCTTGTGGTGAGTGAAGTGAAATTCTTCGTCCTCTGCTACTGCTGCTGCTGCTGCTCGTTGTGGCTACGGGGCCGCAGCTGCTGTCACGCCTCTCTTTGAATGTCTCGGTGTGCGGCTGCCATTCCAGGATCTGAGGGCCCCGGAGCTTTGGTTCCCTGTTGCACGGCAGCAGCAGCGGCAGGTCTGTCTATCCCTGGGGCCCCCGAACAGTGGGAAGACCCGGGGGGCCCTCGAGGCTCTCCTGGGGGCTTCAAGTGGTTGCTACTTGGGCCCCCTCCGACTCCTGGCCACGGAGGTATACAATGAGTTACGGAAAAGAGGCATTAAGTGCTCGTTGATCACGGGGCCTTCGAAGATCATAGACCCTGTGAGCAAGCAATCAGCCTCGTTTCCTCATTGCTGGGAGTTGTGCTTGCTGGCTCTATACGCTCCTTTGGAGGCTGACAGCTAGAACTTGACTGCTCCTACCTGGGACACAGTGCAGCTCTGCTGTGCCACCTATACAGGTTGTGCTGCTTTGGTCCTGTTTGCCTCTGGCGTCTTTGCAGAAAGCGACACACGTGTGCAGCACAGTAGAGGCTGCGCCGCTAGACAAGGATTTTTCCGTTGGGGTGATCGACGAGGTGCAGCTCTTGGCTGACCCACAAAGAGGGCCGGCGTGGACCAGAGCGTTCTTGGGACTCAGGGTGCGTACACTGCCTACGGAAGCTGCTGCTGGCGTTGCTTGTGGCGCTGCTGCTGCGTTTGCTTATGCCGCTGCTGTTGCTCTTGCTGAAGCTGTTATGGCTCTGTGCGGCGGAAGCGGCAGTCGCCAGACTGCAAATCTCTTTTTTACCGTCGGTGTTGCTTCTGTTGCTGCTGTTGGTGTGTGCGGTGTGCTAGCTACTGATGCTTCACTTGCGGCCGCCAGAATGCTTGCTGCTGCTTTAAGTACTGTTGTTGCTGCTGTAGGTGAAGGAGCTGCACGTATGTGGGGAGGAGGGGGCGGGGCCTTTGGTGGAGAGTCTGCTGTTGCAGTGCGGGGACGCCATCCGCAGCAGATACAAAAGAACCTCTCTCGCTGGCATCAAGGTGAGGCTGCCTAGAAAGGAGGAGCAGGGAGAGGCTATCGCAGACGACTGATGGACGCAGACAAAGGAGAGAGAACAGACGACGAAAGACAAGAACCTGACAGAGAAAATCTAGACAGCGAGGAGGGTTTCGTAGGCAGATCAGAGACATGGGAAGAAGCCGTTGCAGACGGAGACAGACGCAGAGGCAGAACCAAAGACAGGGACAGGAAGAGAGAGACAGTAAAGAGGATATGGGAGAGTGGTGTGTTTTCATCTGGTGCAGGTAGAAGAAGAAGCGCTGCCCGCTGATTGGGTTACTGCTCTCCAGCCAGGAGACTGCCTCCTTGCCTTCTCCGCAAATGCCTGCTGGAGACTGAAAGGGCTTTTGTCTGCTTCTGGTGTACAGGCAACTTTATTATACGGGCAGCTGCCACCGGAGGTCCGGTTGCAGCAAGCGAAAATGTTTAACGAGGCTGTAGAAGTGCATGCACGCCAGCAGCAGCAGCAGAAAATGCAGGAGCAGCAGGGGCAGCAGCACCTGCAAACTGTATGTGCAGTTGAAGCACCTTCCACATTTGCGGAGACGGCAGCAGCCGCACTAGCATCAGCAATACCAAAAGCAGGAGCAGGAGGAGCAGGTTTGGCAGTTACGGCAGCAGCACCTGCCCTTCCTCCGCATTCCGTACTGATAGCTACAGACGCCATTGGGCTTGGGGTGAATTTGTCTATCCGTCGCATCATATTCACTTCCATATTTAAATTCGATGGTATGTCGCTAAGGCGACTGGGAGCCTCCGAGGTGCGGCAGCTAGCCTACAGGGCCGGGCGTTTTGGGGGCCCCTGGGGCACACAAGGAGGTGTCGTGACTGCCTTACATCAAGACCAGCTAGAAACACTGAAAACTCTCCTCGAAGGTACGAAGCTGTGTTCTCAGTTGGGAGGGCAGTGTCTTCATATCTCTTCATATCAACCATGCCTAGCGTAAAGGGCTTAGCCTTTAGCGCTTGGAAATGAGGGCGCGTTGTAGAATTTCACATGCTGGGAAGGTCTAGCAGGCAGGTTGGAGGCCCCGCCCACAGCGCCAAGTGTGTAATAATAAGTGTGTAATGTGTAGGGTGTACGATTTGCGATTTAGGCCCTGGTGTTTCAGCTTCTCCTCTTAAGGCTGCAGCTCTGTTGCCGGAGAGTTGGGCCTTTGAATTGTTCGTTCATTTTGCAGCCGAGAACCCCCCCGTGTGCACTGCTACCCTCATACAGAAGTAAACTGGAAGCTTAAAGCCCTACTGCAGTGCTTAGACGCTAATGCCTACTGCTCACAAAACCCTAATTCGTACACCACGAATGTCAATACCGCCCCCACCTTGGGTCAACTAGTAGAATAGGGGCTTTTAGAAGTGAACCTCCCTGTTTTTGTGCCTTCTTCTGCAGATTTGTGTCAATGCTGCACACAAAGTCTCCATACTTCATACCAGGTGGGGCCCTTCACAGGGCCGTTGCTGTGGCAGCTTTGCTGCGAGATGTTCCGCTGACGCTTCGGGAGTTGTATATCTTTTGTATGGCGCCTGTCACGGTCTCACGCCTCACCCAGATGCATCGGACGGACCAACAGCAGGAAAAAGAGGAATTGAATACGGTGGATCCAGGAGCCGAAACAGCTTTCCCGTGGCAGAAAACAACTGAGAGGATTGCAGGCGACAACACTGAAGCGGCAGCAGCAGGACGCACACCATCAGATACAGCAGCAACAGTAGCCGCTGCTGCTGCTAGCATAAGTCTCCCCATACAGGCAGCCCTGCGTTCCTTTGCCGTTTCCCTGGCTGCAACTCGCGTTGTGCCGTTGCCCCCTCCATTCCGTGTCGTTCGCAAAACAGATAAAGAACACCAAGGACAACAGCTAGAGCGCATGGGGCTGTTGTCGGTAGATGAAGGCCTCTCGGGGTCATATGCTGCGGCAGGCGTTGGATACTTCGATGTAGGCGCTATTGGGGACTTATCCGAAACGGAGACAGAAGCAGCCCCAGCAGAGACGATAGAGGCCCTTAGGGCATGGGAGACAATCTACCAGGTATCGCTCGGTCGTGTAGTTTCCGCATCCGCTACTTCTGCTGGAGTTGCTGCAGTTTGTTGGAGGTTCAAGAACTGTTTCTGCTGAGTATTTGTAGAGCGGAAGGCAGGGGCAACAACCGCAAACGCACGAGAAAAGTGTGCACGGTGTATGATTGCATCTGCAGGTCTTGGACTTATATTTATGGTTGGCGGAAAAGCTCCCCACAGCTTTTGTTGACGTGCCATTGGCATTGACTGGGAGGTCACTTGCAGCGGATGTCATCATGAGGGCTTTACAGATGGAAAGGCCTCTTGTGGGTTTAAAGGCACTTGAGGGGGCCGGGCCTTCCAACGGTTCACGAGAGGATTTGAATGCCGTCGGCTGCATTCGGCCCCAAAGGATCCGTGAGACCCAGCAACATCCTTAGCGACGTGCTTTGCACAGACATAGAATTCATTTTCCGAATGTCTTTATAAACACAGAAACTCTATTTTGGGGCCTTCTCCATATACAGGAGAATGCATGAAAAACACGGAAGATTATGCGGTAATGCTTTTCGTGCTGTGACGCAAGTGACAAGGCTGGAGTGTTCCGCTCCATTTCAGTCACAGTGCTTCCAACACAAGTGTGCAGCTGCGGAAATTGCCACGTTAGAGCGGTTTAGGTGCGTGTTTAGCACTGATCCACAGCCACGCATGTGCTAGTTGTCTATCTATACGAGTAAATGAGAGCAACTACACCCCTGGAGCCCCATACGAATTTGTGCAACTGCATAAGGATACAAGAACACAAACTAAACGCCTCTGAAGCCCCAGCAGCAAGTTCAGATAGTGATATTTTCTGGGACGCCAGAAGGCCCACTTGTCATTTGAGAGGCCCAACCAGATAAGCGCGGGACCCTATGTAATATGACAGCTTCCCAATGAACAGATTACGCGCTTGTGGCCTGATTGAAAGCACGAACGCATTAGCATGTAGCACTTCACGCAAAGCAATGCACTCATGTGCACGTGCGCGTGCTCATGTACACGTGCAGGTATTTGCACACAAACGTTTATATTTTTGTGCTTCCAAAGTGCATGCATGCGTGATAGTGTGCATACGTTGGCTAGCAAGAACATGTGTGTGCATCAAAGTCGATATATGGAAGAATGCGTACACTGGTCTTGATACTAATACACGAAACTATGCATAAGTGTAGGCATAACTACGTATATGGATAGACATTTGCATGTACGCATGCGAATGAACGGAATATACACATGCGTGCAGTTGAAGGTACAAGTAATCATATTCTATACAGTGTTCACTGTTTGACGTGTACCCCGACACGCTTATCAAATACCACCAGTTCAACTCTGGGCATGCAGGCATAAGGACCACCTGCTGCAGCGTGGGCATTACACGAAGACATACAAACACCACGGGCAAAAAACTTAAAAGGGACACGCAGATGAGCTCTTACGTGCGGACCACCACTCAAAACAAATTATTGAGGGAGCTGAGCAGTGCCTCCTCCTGAAGTGAGCGCGCATCCCATATTGCTGCGATGTGGCCATCCGGTCTCAGCAGCAGCAGAAGGTCATCTGGTTGGATCGTTCGTCGAGTTTCTGTTGACAGCACCGTTGAGGCGAATGACCCTACGCAAACAAACAATTTGCACAATTTAGCGTTCAGCATGGGAGTGTCGGTGGGGCTTTGCGGATATTGACAATGACAAATTCCTTGGTGGATTATGTATGTGCCGCTTCGGGTTGGCTTTAAGGCGCAAGGCGGTTTTACTCTTCACTTCTGGTGGGCTTGTCACACGCCTCCAACCAAACGGGAGGCGAGCTTTGGGGGACCCTGCTCCAAGCATTGCAAGGGCGTCCGGCTTGAGTTTGAAAGGTTCCAAGGGGCCAGGAGCCCAGATAGGCGGCGAGGCAGTCTTAACAAAAGTGTCTGTTGTCCATGTAGTCCCGAAGACGAAGTCTGCTGCTGTGTACCGAGGAGGAGGTACAGGTGCACCTGGTGGTGTTGCGCCTCTCTGGTTCTGTCTCCACTTGCTTAGTACAGCAAAGAGGCGCCTTTCGTGGGCTTCCGAAAGCAAGAGAAAACAATAGCAGCATGACGGTACTGCAAGGGCCGGCAGATCCACTGTCGACAGGTCATACGCTGCAACAGACGCCACACAGACGACATGTCTTCCTTGCGTCACTGCTTTTTTGAGGCGCTGCAGAAGCTGCTGCCGCAGTTACGCCGTACAGAAGAGGTTCGCTTGACAAGTAGGGAAGCGGCTTTGGAGCGAAAGAGTCCTAAAGGTAAGTAGTGGCAAGCAGCTAGCGAAAGGAAAGATAGGCACGAGAGGAAAGGCATAGTGCACGCACTTGTTGGAGCTTCATTTTCACTGTGGTGAAGAAGGGCCTGTATTGGAGCATGCGGCAAGCGGGCTCCTAGCCATGACGTAGGCTTTAGTTGCCACGGAGACTCGGATACCTGGCGTACACCAACAGGAAGGATGCATCCCTTCTCATCTTACTTCATCGTGCCTCGCATCCAGTCTTTCTGCATCGATTCCCTTAAAATGGGACTTCCTCTTATTGCTATTTTTCGTGTGCTGGAAGCCCTTTCGCCTTCCCTGCTTTACTGAAATCGGGTCACTGCTTACTGCCTATCTGTTCTTTCTTCAGTTGCACGTTGTGCTGAGCTGTCATTCGGTGCCTGAGTGTGCGTCTTACCTGCAGCGTAGGTGGTCCCTCGCCGCCTCCGCCCATAAGGGCCGACTTGGTGTAAGCATAACCCAAGTCAACACCCTGGAACCTGAGGCCCAAATGCGTTTCCTCGCTACTTAGCAGCACGCGAATAGTCTCTAGCATTTTGTTTCTAACAGGCCCCAAACCGACTTGAAAGGCTGCCTAAAAGAGGGACATGAGCGCATGCAGAGACAAACTGGACGCAGATTGTCTTATGCAACTTTACATGCGCCGATACACAACATGCTATGCACAAGCGTGCATTCCCCGTTTTCATCAGGCTGTCTGCCTGGTGAAAACGGGGGGATGCGCATACACTTGATATGCTAGGCAAAAACAGAAGCTGCCCATCTGCAATAATACACGCCAGTGGCAGCGACACGCAGCGGCAAAGAGTACCAGGCCGTCTTACTTGCGCCCTCCCAACGCTCATGAGGCATTCAAGGACCCCCTTGGCGACACGCGTTGACAGATCTCGTGCAGCTTTTGCTGTCCCCTTGAGACCGAAAGCATCTGCTGCGACTGCTATTGCAGATGTTGCAGCATCCGCGGCAGCTGCCAGCCCCCGTGCCGCTGCTGCGGCTGCTTCCCAGTCAAACCCTAGCACTTCGGGAATGCACCGTCCAGACCGAAAGTTTTTGCGAGCAACAGCGCATGTGTACTGACACAAACAAACACAGAGGGTTGGTGTTCATTCTGCTGTCGCGGCTGCTGGCGCTACCAGGCTCCTATACAGTGATGCAGGCCCAGTCAAGCTTTGAGTTTACCTCTGCCACGAGTCTGCGTTCCTCTTCATAGCTTCCCAAAATCTTCCCTGCCGGATCCACTTTTTCTTGGCTTTGCTGGTGTTCTTGCAGCTCCTGTTGTTGCCACCCCGCAAAAGGACCTTGCCCGAGGTGGTAGGACTGGGCAATCTTCCAGGCGGCATTAAGACAATCTGCAATGCCTAAGTTCATTCCCAGGCCCCCTGCTGGAGGTAAGCAGTGCGCTGCATCTCCTACCAGCAACACGCGGCCCCTCAGAGGTCCCCATGCGCCACCCGTCTCTGTAATCAAGCTTTTCTCTGTCCCCGGACATGAGAATGAGAGAGCCCCTACGGGGCCATTAGAATTGCTCTCTGTGGGTCTCAAAAGGTGTCCGCCTGGCAAGTACTGGGAGGCTACCTTTGCAAGCATCTGCCAAGGCCTCACATCCTGAATCTGAATGTCTGTGAGGCGTCTATTCGCAAGGCTTTCGACAAGGTGTATGGCCCTTTTTTTGTCTCCACTGGGCCCAGAATACATTATCTTATCCTCACGGCTGAATGGAAAGAAAGGGATGTGAGCCACGAACAAACCGGTCTTGAAACAATGGCATACAACGACACCTATACACCGAGAACCCAACACGTAATACAACATGCCACGGCTTCTGAATCGGCGCAAAACCTCATGTCCAGGGCCCCTTAGGGGCCTCCAAGGGGCGACCCATGGACCGTCCTCCCGCTGATAGGCTCCTTGGCTGGAGTTGCCGTCAGGCACCGCTTGGGAGTTTCTTGAGAGGCTCCTTGGTGGGGCATTATCTTGTTGCTGTATGGCCTCTGCCAGTTCCTTAGAATGAAATGTTACGTTTAAAAAATGCTGAAGGGGAGGGCCCCCCACTAGGTGCGCGCCTCCCCACTGTCGCACTCTCGAGCCCGCTCCGTCGCTGCCAATCACAAGGTCGCTGGTTATTTCCCAGAGGGACGCTCTACCAGTGCTGTCTTTCACAGACACCACGGATGTTACGGGACCGCTGGGGCTGTTGCTTCCTGCGCTTCTGTTGCTGGCCCCCTGTGTAGCGCTCTCCCATCGTGCATTCAACAGCAGGCGAAGGGGCGCAGGCTGGGGCGCCTGACCCGTTGCTGCTGCTGCCGGTGTGGTCATGCCATAGCCGTTCTCTTCGCCTGGTTGCTGAGGGTCTCCTACTCTGTCCTCACTCTGGGACTCATCGAGCTGGGGCTGTTCCTGGTGTTCCGGCGCAGCCATTGAACCCTGGGGAGCGCCCTGTAGGTCTCCAGCCCACTCCTTCAAGGCCCGTTCTTCTGCTTCTTTGTACAGAATAGGGAGTAGCTGGTTTTGCGATAGCTGGGTCATGCGGCAGGGGCTAAAGACATCGTTGTAGGTCATTCGTCCATCAGGGAGTCTCGTCTCTTTGAAGCCTGCAGCAGCAGCGCCAGCAAGCGCAGGAACAGCAATAGCAGCATAGCAACACTTGCCACAACACAAGTAGTTGCAACAACAGAAGTGTCGCCAGCAGCAGTAGTATATATATAGAGCACACAGGCTGCTGGAACACTCCCAGCAGCAGGAGCACCACCACCATTTGCAGTACGCACACTAAATTCAGCAAAGCATGCAGGAGCAGCAATGCAGGAGCAACAGCCCCAAACAGTGCATTTTCAAGCAGCAACAGCACAAAAGATTAATAGCAACGGAGCACGAAACAGCGGCAGCTCAAGCAACATTGTGTGGCAGCTGTAGCAAGTAGAGAGGGCAACAGCAGCACCACTAATTCACCCTTGAAGTGGTCCACAGCCGCTATATAGTTCGCTTCAATGCAATTCAACTCGGTAGTGTAGATGAATGATCTCCAGTCGTTCAGACAGGGAGAAAGCGCATCAACTTGGAGGTCTAGGTGGCCCAATTGGCGCCAAACTGCAGCACGCATACACCCCGTCAGCAGTCTCGCAAGCTAGCTGGCAGATCAGCTCAGTAGGTAAGACAATTACCTACCCGCCTAGTTGGCTAGCTAGCTGTCTCACCTGGCCAACAAGATCCGTGGCCAGTGTTCAGTTGGCTATTCAGCCGGCCGACTGCATTGATCAGTGCGTAGCTAACTTGGGGGCCACTTGACTATTTTTTAACTCATGGGCTTCTAATCCTTAGTTAGCGGCTAGATTAGTAGACATGAGCAGCTAGCTGTCCGAGGTATCTGCGTGCCACTGAGGAGGCCTTCCAGACAGCTGTCGCTTACGCATCTAATTTTGAAGGCGTTAGAAAGATTACCAGGTGGGGCCACAGCAAGACAGACAGAAACCAACACAAAAATTGCAAAAGCAAACACAGCATCCAGTGTGCAGTAGCACCATCGTGCGCCTACTTTCCATAGATCTATTCGTGATATAATGCGCCTTCGGGAGACACGTAACTGCGGCCTGCTGCTCGAGCACCACAGTAGGAACGCCTCCTTTCTGTAGCAGCAGCGCCATAGTCAGGCCTACAGGACCTCCTCCAACAATCAGGACAGGAACGCGAATCTTTTTGGTGCTGTTACTGCTGCTACTCCCAGTGCTGCCGCTGCTCGTGCTGCTGCCCCCGGGGGGAACGCTTGCTTCCTTTGAGGTGCCGGCGGTAAAGGTCCTTGATGTTATGAGGGAGGGCCCCCTTAGAACAAGAGGACAAGCTAAGTGCCCTCCATGAATCCTCAAAGAGCTCCCGAATAAAAGATGAAAGGGAAGTTTCATCGAGAGCCGTGTATCTCTCTAGTGTTGGTTCACGTGGGCGAGCTCCGCAGACGGTACACAGTCGAAGCCTAATCCTGGCAAAGAGGAGCTCGAGCAACCGAAGGGGCAAAAACGCAGACCTGATATATTTTGGTCACGGATAAGGGCTGGCCGCTTGCCTTAGGCCGCAGTCGAGCGTTCATGGTTTTGTGTATTTACTACCCCCGTGTGGAGGCATATCTGGGGAAACAAATGAGCCCCTCAGAGGTCTCAGATCAGGTCTCAGAAACACAGTAAATTGTGTTTATTAAGGTGTTTTTGCATAACAAGCAACTGCCAGCACAACACCACAACAGCGTGCGTTCGCCCAGAAGGCAGAATGGCTCCCGCGACCCTGCAAGCTACAGCTACACTTCAGGCCTTGTGCCCTGAATTCTGGCGCAAGTTCAGTGTAAAAAAATAATTAATCTGTTCCTGGGTCCCCTTGTTACTCCTCTTCGCCAGCTTCCCCTGGAGGCACCAAGGTTGGGGGCCCTGTTGCCGTTTCCCTGGGGGCCCCCGTCGGGAGCGCCTACTGAACAAGCCTGCCTTCCTCCCCTTCTCCTGATGAACAGGCATCGACATCTTCTTAATCACACACGAAATGATGCGAGGGAAGGCGCTTCGTTACGTGTGTGTGGCGCAGTAGTTCTTGGATTCATCTCTACCGCTCGCTTGAGAGGATCATGACAGCGGGCAGCCACTGCCGAGTCCGCCCAGCAGAGATATTCCTCCAGAGGAGTCTCGCAACTTTCTTCCCTCTCCGAAATGTTCGGAGCAAAGGACCGTCCCTGGGCTTAGGGCCCCCTGCACCGTATGACTCATAAAGAGCATAAGCGTCCCCCCGAAGAAGCCGCTTGTTACCAGGAAGCTGCCGGTGCTCCCAGGCCCCTGGAGGCAGCAGAGGTCAATGGGGGCGGCATCAGCTTTCAGGGGGTACTGAGGAGTTGTCAGAGGGCAAATGTCACATGAGCCGCAAGCCCTCTCCCAAACGGTTTCGCACAACCTGCTGAAGCTGGCGTTACGGTGCCAGGGGTCCAAAGTTCCAACAACAGCAAAGGCAAGGATTCCTGCAACGGAACCTGACTGCGTTCGGTGGTTGTTCTGGTCATGCGCACAAGTTAATGCTTGGAAAACTAAAGGTGTGTTCGTGAGGGCCTCCCGTAGCCTGATGTGTGCCCTGAATGCCTCTATTAGGCTACAAGAGAAACAGGCCGTGCGAATGCAATAGCCCTTTCTTAAAGGCCCAAGTTAAAGATGTGGGCCTACAAAGGCCCCCGAGGCAGCATAGTCTCTGCAAACTGCCAAGGTCTCCTAGGCAGGAGAAAGCCCTTCAAGTGTAACGGAGGGGCCTGCAACACGACCACTTTACTGCCTACCCGTTTATCCAGTCTCACTCAGGGTGGGAATGGAGGGGCACAGGGTCCCCTAACGGCTCTTGACGCCACCCTTCTTAGCACGCACCCGCATCAGAAGAGATAAGCAGGGCCCCCTGCCTGGTGCTCACAAGAACCCATGGACTCAAATGGTCTGGAGTTTGGGGGCCCTTGAGTAAAGAACGGGGTGGCCACCACAACCAAGGGAAGGTCAGCCTTGGGTCACAAACAGATGTGTCACAGGCCAGGAAGTTTAAACCATTTCCACTTCGGCTCCAGCCGACTTAAGGGCGTCAAAGATCTTTTGCGCGTCCGCCTTGTTAATGTTTTCTGTCACATCCTTGGGAAGAGAGTCGATAAAGTTTTTTGCCTCCTTAAGTCCTAAATCTGAGCGTACACTGCGCAGTGTCTTGATCACCGATATGCGACTAGCGGTAGGCACAGCTTTCATCACTACCTTGAATTCTGTCTTTTCAGGTGCCTGGGCTGCTCCTGAGACGCCTGAGTCCCCAGTATTCTGACCACCACCCGGCGCTGCCGCTGCTGTCGTTGCTGCCGGCGCACCGAGCGCAGATGCAGCGGACACCCCGAAAACCCTCTCTAACTGCCGAACTAGCTCAGACACTTCGAGAAGAGTGAGCTGTTGCAGCTGCTCCAAGACAGCCTGCACGCGGGGGCCTGTCGGAAGCTGATTGCCCTCTCCCCCCGCTTCGGGGGACGGGCCTCCCGCACATAGTGACGAGACGGGGCGAGCAGAAGTGAAGGTCCCCAGAGAATAGCAGCGGCGATGAGCCATCAAGAACGCGGGGGGACGAGGTGCTGTTGTTGAGGCGGCTTCTCCTGCAGCTGCAGCAACAAGAGGCACCCCCGTGGCCTTCCCTTGTAGGGCCACCCTGGTGCCAAGATGTTTTGGCGTGAAGCGTAGGCTGTTGGCGCATATAGGTACCATGACGCCAAGAACAAACACAACAAGCAGCAGCAACAGCAAGCGGCGGCGCCGCTGTTGCGGCCACGGGAGCGGGAGTAACATGGGGGCCCCTTGTCGTTGGGGGCCCCCCAAAATGAGTGAAGGCGTCGCCGACTGTGCAAAAAGGAGATGTACAGATATATAAAAAGAAAGTCTAGGAGCTAGTGTTTATCTTCTGGGCTTTCATGGAGACGGTCCCTGAGATGTGCAGTTATGCTGTGATTCCCTGTGCTCACTCCGCCTCTCCTGGAGCCAAGCGAAAGTACAGTGGGACTAAGCCCCATCTCTTCCTAGAAACAATATTGAACATTTTAAAATACACTGTCACGGAGTAGAGGATTCACAACGTGAAAAGCTGCGCCGTTCTGTACGAATGGTGCCATGCACTGCATAGGGGCTCATCCAGCCCCGAACACTGCTGCCTGTGTCTTATTAGTACTGTATAGAAGGTAGCCCGTGAACATTTCAAAAGCGAAGCCCAACCTCTTCTTCAATCAACACTTTCAATGTGCTCTTTTTCATCTCATTTATAGAACTTTGTTGGGTCCCATGGAGGCTGTTGCGCCGAGCAGTGGGTAGTCGGCAGCAGGGGAAACACCGTGGCCGACACGCGGGCCATAATCAACTGCCATAGTCATGTGGTGAAAAAGAACTTTGCCTGTCTAATGGGCTACCCTTGGTGATGTTTGTTGCCCCAAGGGGCTACGCCTAGCGGATCAGCGGCGGAGGCCTGAAGCGGAGGGCTGTTTGATCTGCACAGCAGTACTACGGAGGCTGTAGCACACTTTACGGGAAATGCGTACCTCTATCTGTACTTGCCCGCACGCGTTGGATAGCTAGGTATTTGCTCATCAATTGCCTACGGTGTTAGTACATGCCGCGAAGGAAGATTGGTTGTCGTAATCAGGATCCTCGAACTTATCGAAAGAGCGTCCCAAGCTGCAATGAAGGCAACTACCTCGACGTCAGAGTTCCGTGAACGCACATGACAACCCTTTCCAGTCTCTTGGCTTCCTGATAACGGTGACCAAGGACCAAGGGCTGCGGGAGAGGAGGCCGTGTAGTGAACACTCACTACAATCACGGCAAACAATGCTAACCTCACAGTTTGCCGTACTCGTTGTGTCCATAAGGAACGTTTTACCGTCTACGGGCATGTTGATTGACACTTACTAAGTAAGTTTTCAATCAGTTTCGTAGTTAATAAGTATTAAGATGTATTGGGGTGGACCCTCAGTGGGAGTATCCTTGCAAGTGCAACAGGAAGTGGTGACACATGTTCAACTGTCAACTTCCTAGCCCCATCCCCAGCACGTGCGGCCGCCGTACCAGGGTGTGTGGGGACAGTAGAACATTCCTTTTTTCATTAACCAATTATGAAACTATTTTGAAGTTCTGGGCTAACTTACTCTACTGAATAACGATGTAGCGGTAACATCATCCGTCTCAATAATCCTCAGGCTTGTCCCCAGCATTGACTGATGTCCTACAATAACTAGACCGCATACGATGATGTGCTGGAAACCTCATATAGGGCCGTAGGTTTAGGGTCATATAGGGCCGTTTACAACTCAAATCGCGCTTTTTATAGCTCAATGACGACACGATTTCCCACGTGCATCTCTTGTCTAGTATAGAGGTCATCGGGTCGTGGGCAGCGAACTTAGCGCTGACTAACCTGTAACACTTAGGGCAGCACCCGGCTCCTTAGAGTTCAAAGGTGCAAAGTTGCAAAAACTACGTTTTGCTTATTAGCATGGCAGACTTCCCAACATAGAACCAAGTGCCTTTTAAGCGTGCCCACATGCTGCTTCTCCCTCGCCGGTGTTGCTGATGCGGCCGCCCCTCAGATGTTTTCCCTGCAGCTGTTGTCAAAGCACACCCAGCTGCATTTCCTGCTGTTGCGGATGTCCGTCAAAACAACAACAATAAAACTGAAATATGCCTGCATCGATATTGGTACTCGCTAGACTGCTGTATGGACTCCACCGCGGCACGCTAAACTGTAATCGTAGGTAAAACGTGTGTGGGTCGCGCAGCAAGAGCGTGCAATCAGCGAAATCCACTCTTCGCCGGGTACCACGAGAGGCGCCCGTGTATCCTGTGGTACTTGACACATCGTGCGTTGTTGCGCGTCGCGGGGACAGCACCTGCGCGCCAACCTAAGAATTAAAGTAAAATCAATTTGAAAAAGAAAAGGGAATCGCCAAAGATACCTGTGGTTGCATAACACCGTAGCTGAGCTCTACGGCATGGGAAGAGTCCCTCAGCGACTACTTTGCCGGTACGCTTGATGTACTTGACTGTCAAGTTCTACTGCGGAAACTAACACAGCCCCTCAACAACAATCCTTAAGGTATTCCTGAAAACTCTTCGTCAGGTGTCTCAACCGTTGATGATCAGTTTCAACGGTAGACAGCCTGTAGTTCATCTAATGCTAACATGTTTTGCTCCCCACCAGACCCCGTAGACCGCTTTCTCACGCGCTGGATACATATGCGAGCCTTCCGTAAAACGGTCTACGTAGCAAGTAATTACCCGATGCTCTGTCGAGTGGTTAGCCGGCTGAGAGAGCCATATCGCCAACTGGTTTGCCATTGACATCGGTTGTTAGTTAGTATGGTCTGGTGAACTCAGGTAGTGCGACGAAAGGGTCTCTGGCGACTGAAGTGACTTCTGGCGGTTTTTCCTTCGCCCTACATACAAAAATGGTGTGTGTCCTTATTAAGTTGATCCTTTACAGGGGCACCGATGCAAGAGAATTCAGGAATGCGGTTACGGTACTAAGGTGCGAGACCATGGAATGTTTACACTACCGTGCTAGTGCACAGGAGTAACGGGCACCTTCCTTGTAGCGAACAGCTGGTCTTCAGTGTTACTGAGATCCCTAAGTTGTACGGAAACAGGTGCACACTCTACAACCAGATACCAAATCTATGATTCTCGCATAAACCTCTAGTAGGCACAATGAACAACCAAATAAACGATCGAGTTTCTATTATTGTTAGGAAGAAAACCCAGAATAATAGAACTGATGCCAGTCCCTAGCCGAGGGCAGGGCCATAATCACAGCAACAGCCTCGCATCCGGCCCCAAGCTGGTGCCGGCTGGCGAGGACTCTGATCCTATTAAGCTGCTTTTCTACTGAAAGTGTCCTAATCCCTGAAATGTTCTATAGTATTTATTCCTTTTCACGATATTAGGCCTCTAGAGGCCACGCCAAAGCTCCATTTTAGTGCCTGTGCATTACATTCCCGGTATGATACGGGCGCCCGGATCGCCAATATCCTCCGCGGAACTGGTTTAATTCCTGCTACGGGGACACAAAACCGTGAGAAGCAACTTGCTTACCCAAAAATGTGCGCACGCCTGTAGTTTCAGGACCCCTTTCAAGCGTTCCAGTTGCTGATTACGTCGCAAGTGCTGTAAGTGTTCCTGCGCATTCTGCTTCAACACAAGGGCATCATTCATGTATATTAACAGCTATCTTTCATTGCTTAATCCAAAAAAGTAGCATTTGGCCTGTCTGTGCAATTTGGCAGGCGCCTTCACTAGCTCAGAAGGCCTGCAGATACTCTCGAATTGGCAGGTGCGGGTGAGGAATGCAGTCTTCCGCTGTCGTTGGGGTAGTAATGAAACATGAGAGAGAATGCCTCAGTGAAATCAAACAATGAGCACACTGCTAAATCCTCTTAAAGATTAAAGAGTTTGCCGTTTCCATGCATTGGAAAACCGCTTTTCACTGTGGTTTTGTTAAGGGGGTTGAAGTCGACGCACCTGCCACACCTTCGGTCTTTTTCCTTCATCAACACCGGATTGTGTCCAGACACGCTAATCAGCGGTTGAACACAACCCTTTACTAGCAGCTTGTCTCCTCTCAGCTCGATTTTCTCTTCAAGATGCGAGGGTTGCCAGTACCTTGGAACAAAGCATGGGGGTGCTCCGGGAATTAGCTCAATGTGTTGCATGGGGCGTCCATCGGATGCGGGCAGTACGCCTATGGCTTTTTGTTATTTGACACATCTGACAGCTCTTTCCTCAAGTGCAGCCTCAGCTGGTCTTCCACACATGTAAATTGGCTCGAATCCCCGAAAGCTATGGTCTGCGTAGAACCGTCACGACGGAGTGAATACATTTCTCCCCAGCTTCCTGCAGCGCCTCTGCATTTAGTAGAAGCTTCCGCGCCCCTTTATCCTTGAGCCAGTGCTTCTCCTGCGCATATTTTAGAGGACGAAAAAGTGGTTGGGACCACCGCGAGGTGCACTCTCTTATGGCTTTCTGACGCACAGACCACCGCCTTGTCGTCAGCGTAGCGCATCTCCGGCTTTCACGGCCATTCTCACTGAATGTTTAGAACTGTGTAGGGGTGAACAGACCCAACATAGCTGACCCATATATTGGTAATATGACCGGCTTCACATTCAGGGGCTCACCTGACGCCTATTGTTTTGCGAAGTTCCGCGTCCTGCTTGCCATTGTCACAGCGTACTTGCAGAGCCTGCGCCAATGAACAGTTAGGTTGTGCGTCCTTATCGTGGCCTCCGGCATCAGCTCCACATCGGAGCTGGCGTAAAGTGAGGCCAGCACCTGCAAACCGTTAACTCGAGTCTGAGAGAGCACAGAGTTAAAACCTGAAGACGGTATGCATGCGTGGCAGCCACGATTTTCGCCTCCAACACGGCCTCCTTCCAACGTATGGCGCACGTTGTACTGGGGCCTGGGTGTTTCCCCGATCTGTGTGTTTGTTAACCGGGAAGCGGTCCTCAAAGTTTTGCTTAGTCCCGCCACTCCAGTTCCTCAGCTCTCTTCATGCGGCTGCAGCCTTCAACTACGTAACATTCCTTATTGCAAAAACAGGCATGTCTGCTGCTCAGGGCGGCCTGCCGGACTTCTGGGTGCTGAATTCTCTCACCGCGTTTAGTCCGCTTCTGGTGGGTCTGTTATTTACACCCTTAATATCTGTAGACTCTAAACCTGGCTCAGTTTTAAGCTCAACTTCTTTTTTCTCATCTAGGGTTGTGGAATGTAGTGTTTTCACTATTCTATGCTTGAGTCCATCGCCTCAACAAAACCAACATCCACCATTGGACTTCTGTTCACCCATGATTGACAGGTCTCGATGCATCCTTTTATCGACAGTTTCCCCTGCCTAAGGTCTCTTGGTGGTGCCATAGGTTGTTCTGTTGCTGACCGGAACGAAAAACTGCATTACAGAGCATCTTTAAAGGTTTCCTCAGTGCGGATGTGCTCCGGAAACATGGAACCTTTATTTAGGTGTAGCCACCATCGTCCTACGTACCCTTCTAACAAACATGCCAAACACAGTTGTAAATCTTCCGCTGCTTCCTGAAGACGGAGGTACAACTCAACGACACCAGTGAATTCTACTACTGCCTCCATATAGCGGCCCCTGTTATACCTGCATGGCCGGGAAAGGCAAGAGCACTTTTCATAAATTGTCCCTGGTATTATGACACCTTCCCCAGGGTGGGATGCAGAGATCGAACTTGTTTCAAATCAACTCGACGAGGCTTCCCGAAGTTGGCCGCCTCCACACCAGGGGGTAGATAGTTGTTTTTCCTCCCGCACACAGTTAGTTACTGATCACTGAGATTTTGGTGTTTTTAGGAGGGCCTTCAAAATTTTACACCGGTACTTTCCATGTGAATATTTCTTGAAACACCGATGCTTATAATATCTCCAGGCCACCCTGATGCAGGGGAGGTTTGCTACTCGTACCTGCCGCGACCAGCCACGCGGTGTTATCGATCGCATTGGGAATTCTCGAACTTGTCTAAGGACAGTCGAGAGCTGCAGTGAATCCAAGGGGACTAAAGGAGCTAAGGGAAGCTCTTAAATCGTAAGGCATCGGAGAGAAGGCTGATCTCCATCGCCTGCCGCCCCGTGTCCATGGCGCAGCAAGCAAGGGCGATGGACTGCGGGGGTGGGGAGCACCCGCGATGAGCCGCAAGGCTCGCCCATGTCACTAATGATGCACGTCAGCCCCAGATACGAGCACAGCCTAGCCTTCTTCACCGCAATCATGATCGCTGTGGACAATTTCCGAGCATCTCTAGTTGCGACGATACCCAACAACGTCACGTCAATGCTCCGCATCTAACTTCGAACACCTAGGCTACACAAGTACAACTAAACCTTCATTGCCGCATGTATCGTCGTTGCAAACAGTTGTTGGGGGCTTCTACCTGCACAAAGACTGTCTACTAGCTCCAACTGAAGTTCCTGAGCCAGCTTCGGGCAGAGCGTGCTTACACCCCGCACATGGGGAGCCCGGTGCATGCATACTCAAGGTCGTCTTCGAACAAGCACAGCAATAAGGCGAACTGCGTCACTATGATGTTTCGAACTTCGAAATATTCAAGAACTGTGTTGAGAAACTCCAGTCAAGCGAGCGGCGCAACACCTGGTGTGTTCTGCTTTCCATCAGTTCTTCTGCGGGGAAGGACCTGTAGTTGGCAACAACAAATGAGTGTCAGGAGTACAGAAAATCTTGTAGTAAGCAAGGTACTTCATACAGAGTGCACTAAACCAGTCCGTAATAACTACCGGAATACGCACACAGCCTCCCGCGGGGGGCGGAGGCTGGATTTCCAGTTTGTGTAGCTTGCGCAACGCATGCAGCGTGTCTTGCTGAGCCCTGCTGAAAGCCTAGTGATTTGTGTAAAGACGGCTTTTTTTTTTGTCTCAAATCATATTCTGATTTTATGGCCGCACGGCTAGGGCGGTGGTGGAATGATGGCCCCGCCAGCCGAACTTGAACTCGTTCGCGTGAAACCCCTTCTGTGCAAACTAGCGCCACACTAGTGCTGGTTGATACTCGTCTTTTCGTCGGTGGATTCCCTAAGCATTTATTCTTTTGATTGCCTCATCTGTGGGTTTGCCCACTGGAAATCCAATTTCTTGCTTTCGTGCGAGGCGTCCCCGGATATCGCATCTGCATCCACGTCCAAATCTTCCCTCTGCTCTGCCTTCCAATCCTTCCTGCTCCTGCAACCTCTTCCTGCTGCTTCTGTTTCTGACAAGAGCAACTACCATCCTTAAAGGGCAGGTGGCTGAATAACAGGCGTCTTGTCGTGGGGTTGCTGCATCTCTCTCGAAGGCAACTCCGGGCTACATACTCTTCGTCACGAACCCAGTGGCCTCACGAGCGTCTGCGGATTCAGCAGTGACACTAGAAGTAGGGACAGCTGCAGCAGCAGTGGCCTAGGACATCCGAAGGGACTGTTTGCTTCCCTGAGCACCCGCGAAATGCACTAGACATCAGGCGTCTAAAAAGTGCCCCGGCGTGCCTACGGCGGTGTTGGTGTCTCGCTATAGCATTTAGGAGTTTCAATTGCGATGGGAAGGTCGCATCAGTAACCCTTGTTGCTCAACCTTCGCGCTGATAGGTAGTGATACAATGGCAGATCTAGCGGAGGTGCAGCAGTTGGAGCTGTTGTGCCAGGCCTTTTACGGCGGCGCTGGAAAGGAAGAACAAAATGAGGCTCATCAAGTGCTTTTACCTCTTGTAAATAACCCTGAGAACATGCCCAGGTTACAGGCAGTCCTGGCGCACTCGTCGAATCTGCAGGCGTTGATTTTTGCGAGCTCGGGGTTAATGAATCTCTTCACTCGGTACTGGGGCCAGATATCTGACAAGCAGAAGGAAGAGACCCGCAATTTTCTGCTGAATTATCTTTACCAGCGCAGCGCAGACCTGTTGCACAACGCACAGGAAATACTCGGGCATCTCATTCGACTGCTCTGTCGCATAGTGAAGCTTTCCTGGTTTGAAGATGTGGACAAGGCAAGTTTCTGTACCTCTGTTCGTCAGCGTTTCACCTCGGCAGTAGTTTAACAGAACCGTTACAATAGTTAGACGGGGTTTTTTGGTGTAGTTGCTGTCTGAGCTGTGCTTGCGCACGCTGACGTTCACTGTGGGTTGTTTGCCTGCGTGCTTTTGTGGCTGCAGAAGTTCCTGGAACAAGTTGGTTTATTCTTAAGCGCATCGACTGCACACTGGGTTGTTGGACTGTATATATACACCGAGTTAACGCAAGAAATGCAGCCGAAGATAGGGTACCACATGTCTCGTCTCCGTCGCGTGGCTTTCTCTTTCCGCGATATTGCACTTTCGTCTATCCTAAAAGTGGCAGTAAAGACTCTGCAGCAATTCGATGCTGGGGCCATCCGTGTACCGAATGATGAAGAGGAGACACGTCTGCTCAAACAAGTGCTACAGCTGGCACACAACTGTTTGTCCTTCGATTTCATGGGAACCATAGCTGACGACACTACGGATGAACAGAACACAGTCATGATCCCCCAAGGGTGGAGCGAGTTCAGGGAGGAACGCTTTCCGAAAATGTTTTTTAGCTTATACAATGCTTGCTGGCAGAAGAACCCTCACCGACCTCGCGTTGAATGCGCACGCTTGTGTTTGTCGTGCCTCGTTCTAATATCGGCTTTTCGCCGATCTTTCTTTGAAAGCACAGCTACCAGGAACAAATATATGAGCGCCTTGATCCTAGGGACATTTAAAATAATCAAAACAAGGACGGGTTTAACAGACGACATGTGCTACCACGAGTTCTGTCGCCTCATTGGCAAGATAAACACTTCTCATCATCTTAGCGAACTGTGTGCCTCAGAGCCTTTTAGAGAATTTCCCCAGTACCTGTTTGATTTCACGATGGAGAGCCTAAAATCGTGGCAGCGGATGCCGAACAGCAAACACTACCTTTTGGGGGTGTGGGCTCACGTGATTTCGCCCTTGCTTTTCTACAAGCAGAAAGTGCCCAATGACTTGGAGCTGTATATTGAGAGAATTACTGCAGCATTCATTATGAGCCGCATGTGTGTAGCGGAGGCCATAGCCGAAGATGCTGGTGAGGCTCTTGATTTTATGCGGTAGCACTACTCGCCAGGTTACCCGGCTCCCAGTCACTGCGCATCTGGCATGTCTCCTGCTTGGCTCTCGTTTGACTGACTGCTGTGGATGTCAAATGGTTTCTAACACTGTGTCGCTATGAACTCATTCGCTTTTCAGTGCATTCGATGCTTGTCTCCTGACTTGCAGACAACTGCGACTGGGAGAGCCCCTTAAACAACGAAGTGTTGCGTCAGGAACAGCTCGAGGTTCTGTCTCAGCTTGCGAGGTGCCGCTACACGAAGACGGCGCGAATGGTTCATGAATTATTTGAAGAGACGAAGGCAAAGGCACAGAATGGCGAAATAAGCAGAAAGGTCTTTGAGGAGAAGATCACCTGGCTGGTGTATCTAATTGGGGCTCTTGTCGGCAGTAACTGGACCGGCAGGCTCCCCGATGTATACGTAGACGGTTTGTCAGATGCATCGTTCGAGCCTTTAATGCGTAGCTTCTAGACTTGTCACGCCGCCTCACCCTGTCTAGCGCCACTGCTTAGCATGCGTTGCTTGCTTTCTGTATTGCCAACAGATGCTTCGTCGGAGACGGTTCAAATGGCGAACGCGGGTCTGTCAAAGCTTGTGCTGACCTTGATTGAAGAGACAAAATGTGAGGAGACGCCGGAAAGCCTCGAGCTGGCATTTCTTTACTTCCTGGACCAATTCAGGAAGCTTTTCATCGGCCAGTTCGCTCGCAAACTGGACGGCACGAGCGCTTTTGCAACAGGCAAGGGTTTGCACTAAGTTGAGAATTTGCACTAAGTCGAAAAGTGATGTAGGGGGTGTCTAGCTCTTGTTTTCTCGCATCATGCACGTGCGTACACTTGACATTTCTGCATCATTGGGGTTCCGTGGCTGGTCACCGCCGCCTGCTGAAGGCCGTGAATACATACGTTGCCTTGAATAAGTGGGTTGCCCGTCTCAGTAGGCTTCCCTGAAAGGTACTGGCTGGCGTTGGAATGGGGTGAAGCTAAGCCGCGTGTGTTGTCTTTCTCTCTGCAGCACTAGGTGCTGCAGATGACAAAGCAGTGGTAGCGACCTTGGTGAGCAAGATTGGCTTCAATCTACAACACCGAGTGGATATGCCAGAATGCATCAAGAAATCCATGGATCTTCTTTTTGAGTTCGTAGCCGGGGTTCACATTGTTCATTGGATATCGAGAGCCCCAGAGCTCATCGTCACGGGTCGGCTGCTGCTGGAGACTCCTACTGGCGCCTATTTTCTGGCGAACCACAGCAGCGCCGAGTTCAAGTTCCTTTCGATGCGCAGGTGCGTCATATTGCTCCTGTGTCCTATTCTCCACTTCAGGCAGGGCTCGCGCGTTATTCGTCTTGCATGTTATCGCGTGGCAGCTGCACTCGTGTAACGATTGCAAAGGGTTCCATGGTAGCTAGTCGGCCTACGCAGTTGCTGCATCCCCTTCAAAAGTTGCAGCAGGGTTAGACGTAGCAGCCGCTCGGGTACTTGCAAAATTTGCATGCACCGAAGGGGGGGTGTAGTATCAACGATCAGTTTTGTCATTTCCGTGCGCGCTCCTGGCGTTTTATTGTAGGTATTCGAGACTGCGGACGACTTACTATCTCACGTTGGGAACATTGTTATTTTATCAACAACGCAAAGCTGCAGTTACTTTTGAACAGTTCGTGCAGCCGATGGATGCGATTATCGTATCGTTGTGGCGACAAACCGAAGAAGGGAGAAACACTGGGTTGATTCGTAATCCGCTCTGCCGGGATCCCCTCATTGGTCTCGTGCGGGATCTCAGGTAGAGCAACATAAAACCTCTGCTGTTGCTGCTGCTCTGCACGGAAGTATCCAAGATATGTGTTGTGTTTGGGCGTTTTCCGTTCATGTTTACTCTAAACCTGCTGTGTCTTGGCGTAGGGGACTGAGTTTCGCCTCTGGAAATAGCTCGACGTACACTGTTCTTTTTGAGTGGCTGATGTCACCCGCGAAGAAGATCAACGGCAGCACTCGCGTGAGAGATTGTTTTTTACAGTTCCCTTCGCTTTTCCTTCTTTCAGAGAACTGGCTGCTTGAAAAGGGATGTAACAGAGGGAATGGGACAAGACTATCTCTGTTGTGGTGTGCGTTGCCTGTCAGATGGCAATATTTAGTTGGGCGGCAGATGCGTGGTGGGATGATGCTGAAGTTATGGTTCCACTGTTGAAGTTTATCGCGGACTTCGTCAGCAACAGGGGAGGCAGCAGGATACAATTTGTTGAGTCTTCCGCAAATGGCATCAGGCTTTTCAAGGAGGCATCGAGTGTGGTGCTCAAATATGGCAACAGGTGGACCAGCAGCCTCTGCGTTCATGTAGCATCTATACACGTTGTTGAGGGGCTAATCTTGGCTTTCTGTTTGTTTTAACTGCGTCATGCATGCATTCGTCTCTCTGTATTCAGGATACTGCAGAAGCAGGACTTCACCGATCCTTACAAGGAAAAGTACAAGGGGATGGCTGTAGCTCTGCAGATCTTGAGCAACATCATAAGTGGCTCATATTGCCATTATGAGGTCTTCGAGGTGTACGGGGACACAGTCCTAAACGACTCCCTTCGTCTTGCCCTCCAGATGTGTCTGGCGATCCCTCAAGACGGTAAGACTTTAATCTAGTTCCACATTCGCCCGTGGCTATAGAGCTCCAGTGGGCAACCTGCACGAGCCATAACGATATTTTCCCTTTGAATCGACGAGGTGTTCGCGTTTGCCACATGTTTTATTATCCACCGTCCATCAGACTTGATGGCTTATTTGAAGTCGCTAAGGCCTGTCTACTCTTTCCTTGAAGTTGCCACGGAATCCTTTATGCAACACGTAAGTGTCCTCACGATGTTTTGAGGTTCGGACTCCACTTTTCCTGCCCCCCCCTAATTACCCTCTTGTGCTGTAACCCGCAGCCGCTGCATGCATAGTATGAGAATTTGTTCACCTGTGTGTTTCTGGGCCTGTTCAGCTGAAGAGGTTATCTTTGCACACTACTTTTTGTGAACACTGCATGTAACTGGCTGGCTTTGCGATTGCCTTATTTACAGATTCTGGAGCTACCCCCAGCCCACCTTGCACAGCTGCTGCGGTGTGTGGAGGACGGCCTCTGCGCACAAGAAACAGTGCTGATGCAGTCTTGCGCCACGTTAGGCCATTTTGTTGGGTTCATCTTCAAGTACAAGAATTCCGAGGAGAAGGAGGGAGACGTAAGGTTGCCCATTTTCCGCTTGTTCCAGTTTACCTGCATTTCCCGTGTCGCTTGCTCTCCTTTAGGGATTATGTTCACGAGCTGGCTTTGCATTGAGGGTGACTGTGGTGTTTAGGGTGCAGTTGTGCAATGCAGACGCTGCTATATGAGAATTAGCGCAGCTGGTCTTGCTTGAGTTGTCTAGAGCGTGGAGTAGCTGGAGTTGCCGAACCACACATGTAGTTTTTTTCAAAGCAAGTAGAGGGGGCGTGAATATGCGTATCACTTTATTGTAAAAGTAGCAGCCTATGGTGTTTTCACGCAGGCCGTCCGGGCATTCCTTGAGGCCCAACCGGGCAGTTTGCCGCGAATGCTGCAGCTGATATTCCAGCTGCTCATGACAGGTATGTATCTACCTGTGAAAGGTGGCAATGCAAGGGATGTGATGGTGTGCCTACTCCGCAGAGGAGCACTTCAGTGCCAGTGTAGCGAACGTTGCACACACACTTCCTGGGGTGTTATCATTTCTTTCTTGGCTGGTGGTGCTGGCAATGGCTACCACCTATAGTCTGAAGGCCGTGTGACACTTGGCGGCACTTCCCTCTACTAATTCACCCTGTCCCACCTGTCAGTTATGTTTTTCTGGTTGGATACCAACTATCCACTTGGCGTGTTCTAAAGCATGATTGCGATTTTGCGTTTTTTCAGGCCAACTCCCAAACCTGTTCTCAATATCAGGTGTCTTGTTGGGCCTGATTGTGCTGCAACAAAGCGAATACTTGAAGTTGAAGCAGCAGATAATTGAGCAGCAGATCGAGAGCAAGAGACCGCAGTGAGGAGGGAGATGATGAGCCCTTTGTTTCAGTCAAAGCTGTGCCCCACTGTCGTTGCGAATTTTCTTGTGCTTTGGCTCCCATGTGTCTGGCAGTGCTTCTGCTCTCCTGTGCAGAGTGGAGAGCTTCTTCATGGATTTGATGGTGAACATTGAAGATGACCTGACGCCGGCAAATAAAGTAGGCGCCCGTCTGCACACACTACAGCCGGAAATTTGTTTTGCATGGCGCTAAATGCTTTTTTTTGCCGGTTTGCCACTTTGTATGGGTGGGCGCGTTTGCTTGTTGCTTTTAGGATAGGTTTATGCGGAACCTTTACCACTTTGCCCACGGCATTCGGAAGATGTTCTCTTTCAGTTTGTGAGAGAGGCAGTTGCATGTTCAGTGCATGGAAGACGCCCTGAACAGTGCACCAAGCCGTTTAGGGTGTCTCGCTGCACCTCGTTTGGGCTGGAGTGCGGCTGTTGGTAGTGACCGCGCCCTTAACGCAGCACAGCAGCGCTGCTGTAACGCGACCCCTGCTGAGGTCGCGTTACCGTGTGCACAGCATTCTCCTCAGTCCACATGCGTCCACCTCATCGGCTCCCTACTCTTGCGGGAGTAGCAGGTACTACGGAAACTGGACTTGCAGGGATAGGAGCCACGCAAATGGCTCGTCCGCAGCAACCGCTGCGGTTTAACAGCAACCGCTTTTCATGCTTTGACGAGGAACAACAAAGATGTGCCTCAAATAATCTTTTTCGTTAGCAGTTGGGACTGGAGAATGAGACATTTGGCCGAGGACAGTTGCTCACTGTAGAGGCACCATTACCATTTTGCTTAGATTGCTACAGGGCGTTCCTCTGTCTTGGGCGCGGTATGCCGTAGAACAATGACGCCGCAGAACTAGTCTAAACAAGTTCTGCGGCGTCATTGGAGTTGGCGGTATGCGCTCCTGCTGCGAGATTGCAATGTTTCCATGTTTAGCGTTGTACTTACATGTTTTGGACGAAAACCCACAAAGGTACCCACAATGCTACACAGAGCAGTGAGATATTGTTGCCTGAGGCGGCAGACCCCTTCTGTAGCAACCTGAGATGTCTACACGACAGCTGATTAAAGCCTACATAACGGTCGTACGGTGGAAGTTTTGGTGGGATGGAACTACATGGGAGGGCTGTGGTTCCAACCACCGAAAAGGGTTGGCTAGAAACCCTTGTCACTGGCATATACGCCGGAAAACGGTGCAGCAGAACGCCACTTTGAGACGTTGAGACGTAGCAGTGAAAAGCATCACCACTCCCAAGCTGAGCACAGAGCGGTCGTATGAAACGTAGCAGTGAAAAGCAACACCAGTCCGTAGCTGAGCACAGAGCGGTGGTTTGAAACCCCATTTTACACATTATGCAGTGGGCTACAATATTGCTTGCTAAAACAATCTGCCCTTGGTTCTACTAACTAACACAGTGAGTATCGGACTTGCCATGGATGGTATCTGGTTCGTCGGTGGAGTTTCTGGGGTTTCGGCTCTTGTGCCGTGGAAGCAACGACACGATTTTCGTCCTTTTCAGGTTATCTACGTGACTACCCTTTCCCTGGTATGCTCAACAACATGGTTCGAGGTTTTTAAGTGAGTCCAGCAGGGTACAGGACATCGACATGGCGTTTCTGTTATGGAAGGCCACTTCGGCAACAGCAGCGGAGCATATCCGTCTGTTCGCCGTTGCGTAGCAGCGCAGTGCTTGTGTAAGGCTGTTACCCCCTTACAAAGACGCAATTTTTAGACAATTAAGCCGATTGCTTTGGACGCTTACCAGGCCCTTCTATCGAGCTGGAGCGGGGCAACTCAAACTTCACGCGGCCCCTTCGTTGGCCGATAGGACTGCTTACGCCCGGTTAGGGCTGCCTGACACACACCGTTGACGGTTTGCAACGCTGACAACACCATTTCAAAAGGAAGATCAAAACAATCCGCAAAGGGGACGCGAGCCGACGTCCAGAAACATCTGCGTTCAGATCACGCCAACGCCGGCACCCCATCACATAGTTTTAGGGACTCGAATAGAATTCGTTGCCAGTAGTTGTGCACGGGCACTATGGATCTTCTATAGGGCATCTAGAGGCCTGTACTGTGTAAACAGCACAACATAATAGCTTATTAGTTGTAAGGATGCTTACTTTAGGCAGGAAATAACGCCTATAGGCTGCCAGTGCCCAACAGCCGAGCAAGGTTTGGGGCCGGCTGAGAGGACGATTGCATGCGTAGTTTGGGGATTGTCCCACCGAGCAGGGGTTAGTGGCTAGACAGATCTGCCTTTGCTTCTTTTTTCCCTTTTAAGATTGGTTGGAATTCGAACTAGCGTATGCGCATGTTAAATTGTCTGGCGTAAGGGGTATTCACTAGAAGTTATTGCTTATTAGCCGGTCTGCGCTTAGTCTCGATGGCTGTACGTGTTAGCAGCAGAAAGCTCTGCGCAGCACGCTTGGGGGCTGCTCCGGGATACTTTTTTTGTTTTCCGCATATCTTACAATAGCGAAAATCCACCATTATGGACCTAGGGAGCTCTAGAGTCGCACACTGGAGCGTACATTCGGTGTTTGCACCTACATAACGCTACAGTGATAGGTGCACCACTCCGCAGCAACGCTGATGTCAGGTGTGCAAGGGGGACAAATAAGGGCACCGCCACCTCCAACATTTGCTCATCAAGATTCAGGTGGACCTCTTCAGATGCCAGCACTCAAGAAACCTTAAGCTGAAACACCCCAACTGGGAGACTACGATAAGGAGATTGCCAGGTTGGGGCGGTACGCCACCTGGTTCAAACCCCGTTACTGCATATGAACCAGGGGAGTCTACCGGCAGCCGGTGTGCTGCAAATTCCCCGTGAGAAGGCTGATAGCATGTAGAACTTTCTAACGCACAGTGTTGGCTTACGAAAATGAACCTGCAGCAACAAACTTGCCATGAAGAGCTAGGAGAACTTATGGAGGATGATACTCTGGGGTACAGACTGCATCTAAAACGAACAGCTGTTGGCATGATGGGCTGGCCCCTCCTGGAACAAGAAATGATACAGTGCTTCTGCACTTTTGACCTATTTGTCCTCATCCGCCAAAGGGCGGCCAAGGAGTGGAACGAATACCATAGGGCATACTCAGCTAACTTCGCTACGAAAGTAGCTAGGGCTAAGCAGATACCTGCAGCAGACCTCGTGGGTTACTTCTTGAATAATGCACCTTCCGAATTACGAAGGGCCATAACGATGCGAGGCGCGATCATGTATAAGAATTGGAAGGAGGCAGCACCACGCCTAGCAGCAATGTCCGCGCCTTGGAGACCCGAGGAGGAGGAATCGAGAAAGCGAAAGCAAAACATCGAGCTCAGTGTCGCTGAAGGAGCAGCCAGGGAAAGACGAACCCCGATCCAGGCAGGGGTTGAGGTGCAGCATCAGGCAAAGGTGAACAGGTTGTAAGGGAGGAAGGCAGCTGCAGTAGAGTGTGTGTCCTGCGACATGGAGGCACGTATCTCTGGAGAAATGTGCAAGAAATCTGGAGGACTGGAGCAGTATGCTAGAGATTGTCCAACGCCTGGACGCACGAGGATCGAAGCCGAACGGAGGTACAGCAACTGTCACTACCCCAGCGTAATGAAGGCTGACCGTTCAAACCGGAGAGCCTACGCGCCGAGGGAGACGAATGTACGAGGCATACTACGCATGATAAAGGTGTGATGTGCGCAGGGACGACAGGGGTTAATGCCTTTCCAGTTTCCCCAAAGTGGAGGAGTAAGTTTATCGATATGTGGAATCGAGCATCTGCAGGAGGGGAGACAGCAAGTCCAAACCAATAAATATCGGCTGAACAGTGGGGTTACGTTCCAGAGCCGGTACAAAGTGGGGCGAGTGGCAGTGAGGGGGGACCCGCCATCTCTGAAGACAGTGATGAGCAGGAAGAGAGTGAAGTCGTACATAAGTGGTGGCGGGATATCTGTGCAGGAGACGAAAGTGGCAAGACGGGTGTATTGTGCCGAGCAGGCACAACAGCGGTGGTCCACGTTGGTGTACCGCGGAGCCCCTGTGAGGCGGTCCTAGATACTGGGGATTCCAAAAGTTTCACTAGTCTTAAGACATTTGGGCGTCTATTGTTTAAAGCGCGGCGGCTTCCAAAAGAGTGTACCTCCGTAGTAGCTAACGCTGAACAGTTGCTTATTGATCGCGTCATGAAGGGGTTAACGATGTGATGCGAATGTGAACGTTTCCTGTGCGTTTTCGTATTTAGCCCTGTCCAGTATGATGTAGTGTTGGGGGTTGACGGGCTGATGGCGCGTAAGGTCGCTTGGTGTTTTCGGTACGACAGGTTAAGAGCCCGTATAGGTGGCAAATGGTGCGAGCTGCCGATTGTCCGAAGGTGTACAGAAAAATCGAACGATGCCTGCACTATAAAACTGAGTCAAATGACCCCTTCAGAGCAGACATATGCTTTACTGGCCAACCTGGTAGTGAACATGGCATCCGAGGAGTTTGCAGCACTCCGACACCCGCGCCCTAAAAGGTACAAGCAGCATGCAAGGGTAGGAAGGAAGGTGAAGCTTGATGCTTTATTGCAACAGGCCAATGCGGAAGTGAAGGGTCTAAGATGTCCACTACAGGGGTGACGCCTCATACAGGTTTTGTCCGAGCCTGACGAGATAGTGATCCTCAGGTTGTCAGATGAGAAGGTGCGTTGTGCTCTGCAAGTGTGGAATGATTGGAAACTACATCACGCAAGCAAGACAGGGCTGCCTTGCCTCACCCGCTGCCCCGATAAGGGCAGAAAACGAGGGGGATTCCCCGTGGTCTACTGCTAGGCTGGAGTTATTAGATTCGGCACAACCACTTGGTACTCCGTTTGAGATACCAGAGGTGTTCTGCGCGGGTGGAGAAGTCTTCGCTGAGACCCTGCTTGCTGCGCTGCCACCGAAGCGCCAGCACGACCAGTATAATTCTATTAGTCCCTGGTAAATTATCTGCAAAGTCTGCCATATGCCGCATGGCTTCAGGTCAGCTTAATCTCCATGGGCAGGAACTCGCCGCCGGCGGTTTTCGGCTAATGTGTGGGTAGGACCGGTGTACTGCCCTATATGCGGTCTTATGAATAGAGTGCATAAGCGAGATGATGGTACGGGGAGCGAACGGTGCGTATAGTGATTGAGTATCAAGCTTTGAATGCCCTTACGATAGCCCCTGATTTCTCGCTGCTCCCTATTGAAACTATATTAGAGATGCTGGGGGGAGGAGCTAAATGCTTTTCTACCGGTTACCTTGAAACAGTTTTTCATCAGGTCCGTATGGCTAGGGAATAACGGTGGAAGACAGCGTTCCGCTCCACTATGCACCTAGTCCAATATATAATTTTGCCCTTTGGCCCCAAGGCTGCACTAGCTAGATGTCAAGATAACGCCAACGCCTATCTACAACCAACACTAGGACAGCGCGTTATCCCCTGCCTTGACGACGTTCTGATACACAGCCCGGATCTCCCTAGTCGGGATAACCTCCTTCATCAAGTACTAAGTATCTACCCCAAACACCAGTTCGACCAGGGAGTTCTGCGAGTGCACATTCCCGAAGTGGCATCTCACCTACCTGGGGTACGCCGCTACTGCGGAAGGTATTAAGCCCGCTGCAGACAAGATATAAACCATACGGACTTGGCCCGAGCCAATAACCAAGTGCACCAGTCTCTCCGCACTGTAAATTTTTGCCGTATGCCCTTGGGATCTGATCGCGCGGATGTCACCCATCCACTCGTTGACCTTACCCGTAAGGAAACTCCCTTTCAGTAAACAGAAACTCATACACAGGTGGCCCAATAGCTCAGGCAGGGTTTAATTGATTACACAACATTACAGGTTCCCAACAGCACAAAGTTTTCCTAGTTGTACACAGATGCCTCAGACTACGCAACCGGAGCGGTATTTGAGCAAGCGGGAAAGCCAACTGGGTTCGTCAATTAGGTTACGAACCCCATTGAGCATGAGTACTCGATATGGTATCAACGTTTGGCCTTGGTTACTGGTCTCCACAAGTGGTCCCACTTGCTTCCAGTTGCCACGGTTACGGCATATACAGGTCATCAAGCTCCTACCCACTTACGACAACTCAAACGAACGAAACCCTTCGGATGAAGCCACTTCTCTCTGGCTAGACTTCCTTGCTGCATTCCCCAGCCCCACTATACTTGCTTACACGGGTCGCGAAACCAGGTAGCAGGCGCGCTGTCTAGACTCTTGCTAACCTACCTCGGGGGCCGTAGGGACCACAAGGACATCGGCAACTGGACCGCACCCTCACTAGTGAGCAACGAAACGCCAACCCAGCTCCGAGACCTGTGCGCTTAAAGACAACACTATGGCAAGGAATTCGCACTAATGAATTTGACAGAATATCGCGAGCCCCCTCACGATGGGGTAGCACGGAACTAAGGCGAAACGGGGGACTGCGACACGCTGAAAACCGCTAGTGAGCTGTGTTCAGTCCCTCTTCAGTCCAGGCCTCGCTTTAGATCATATTGAGATAAACGCACCTTCTCAAACAAATACGTTGTCAAACAGTGATTGACTAGTGGCCGTTGTCGAATGGCGCTCGTCTGTGGGGCGCCACCCTTGGTCCCCGCTGCACTCGCACCGGCGAGCAACCTCTGTTTCCATGCCTCCAGCAGACTATTACTGAAGCTGAAAAGGTTCTACATGCATTCACAATCACTAAAATAAGCAGAACAAAATTTACGAGAAGTTCTCCGTTCTTTTCTTAAAGAATGAAGTTATACTGTTTCCAGACTTCAGGGCGTAGCTGTAGTGCACGGGCACTACAATGGACCTTCGACGTGACCCCTCGAAGCTTAGTAACATGAAAAGGCATAAATAATATAGAATAATTTGGGGTTTAAGACACTTTTAGATAGAAGGGAAGCATAACGGGAACAGAGTGCTCGCTAGCCGACACCGGGCATGAGTGTAGTGAACAGCTGGCCTACACTGTTACCACCTATGATCCCTGGGCTAGTCAGACTAAGTGCACACTCTGCATCTACTATCTAAAATCCATGATTCTCGCCAGACTACTACTGTATACCATAAATAGCCATATACAATTGAATTCATATTATTGAAAGGTAAGAAAAACCCAAAATAATAGAACTGATTGTTGACCCTCTCAGAGGGTCAGTGCCAGAGTCACAGCACCAACCTCGCATCCAGCCCCATGGCCGGTGTAGGCTAGCGAGAACCCTGAACCTATTTAGTTTTCCTTTTCTCTAAAAGTGCCTTAAATCCTTAAGTATTCTATCTCATTTAGGCCCTTTCATGCTCTTTCGCGTTACTAAGCCTCGAGGGGTGGCGACGGAGGTCAATTGTAGTGCCAGGCACTACAACTTCCCCCTTGCTAACGAACAAAAACCGCTTGCCGGTTTTTCAGGTTCCGGCCCTTCTCCTCATTCTCTCCGTTCATCACTCTTCACAACAATCTCGGAACGTCCCACACGTCAGGGGCTGTGGGGCCATCGGTTAGTACGTCAAATTAGCCGATCTTCTAGGGGGTGGGCCGGCCTTCCCTGACTAGGAATTAGGTCTTCACGGATCTCGGCAGGTGCGTTATCATTC